>LVVV01432214.1:0-14342 GCA_001676325.1 Amphinemura sulcicollis
AGTGCTGTGTGCATGAGAGTCTTGATTTATGATGACTGCCAGCCCTAGGTAGTGTACACATAATATTTGTGTTCCATTCCGTATCTAGAGTACAATGAAATTAGGTTCATATCGAGTAATATAATATCCAGTTGTCCCCACGATCCAAGTTTGTCTTGGGCTCTTATTGACAGGGAACAGGTTAAAATCGTTTTAAATAGAATGACTTTCAATTGCACCTTTGCATCATGACTCGTACAAGAAGACTAACCGTGTTTGCCTCTTGTTGACAGCTTGTCTTTGTTGACAGTGATGCCCGCGTGACTGTGACCACGCCCCGAGGCACCGCCAAGAGTGTTACCATCGTTGGAATCGACGAGTTCGGTTTCCTCTCCGTTCGCGGCGCTGACGGCAAGACCTTCTCCGTCCAGCCAGACGGCAACTCATTCGACATGTTGCGAGGCCTAATCGCTCCTAAGAACAACTAAGGCAAGCATGATCCATGCCTTGGACACTTACAAATTAGTTCACTTCTTTGCTGGTGGTGGATTTTATTATCTTGATCAATCATGATCAATCCTCCGTAGTACTTTTTTTTATCTTCCCAAGCATGCTCCCTTCTCAACTCAGCTGCGGGTGCAGCTGCTTACTTTGGTTTTTGTCTTTGGTCTCTCTAAAATTTCTGTGATAGTTGAAACATTACTTGTAGTAATTGCCAATTACTGATAATATTAGTTGTAGCAAACAAGGTTCATATGCATAAAGTGCATAAATACTGAAAAGACACTTATAAGTCAGATGCCCTTGAATATCCCACTTAAAATTGGGGTTTGGTGTATGGGTTTTTGCTCACTGAGGAGCAGCCAAACAAAAGCTCAGATCAGAATAAAATTTTCGGAGAACCTTGGAACCTTGCTAATGATAACTGAGATCCTCTTTCACTTTGCTACATTGTTTTTTGCAACCCGAATATTAATTGGTAACAGCCAACAGAGATCCGGTTTGGAAATTTCAATTTGGTACCTATTCAAAGGTATCCCTACATATAGCATTTATCAGTACCAGTGCCTATTAACTATTATTTTATTTCATTACATACACGAAAGGAGTTAGCAAAGATGTGTTTATCAAAGGCAGGGAGCAATTTGTCTTTGCAGATAGCCACAACTAGTAAATAGTCCACTGTTGCTTTTATAGAAAGATCCATTAGAACGAGAAATTGTAGGAGAAACTGGCACCATTACACTGGGATCAGACTGGTCACATGCAATTGGCCTTTGCCAGTAACTCAGCACAGAGGCCTACTGATGTTGGATTCATCGGCCCATCAGCTCCGTGTTATTTCACCAGCGCATCCAGCTTGTGAAATGTCAAACTTATCGAATCGATGCTTCACGTATTCAGGCTTCAATGCAGTTGTAGATACTTCATTGTTGTGATATCATAAAATGTTATAATGTTTGACAAACATCAAACATCCAGCTATAAACATTTATCATGGGCTCTAAGAACCTTTGAAAAGAATCAAATGTAATGTTAATGTCCTTGTCTTGTCAGTCTAAGTGTGATACAAATCTAAATTTATCATAGTTCATTCATATTCATTCTTTTTAAAAGTCTTACAAGATTTGATATGTAGAAGTCATTGCAAGTTCGCTGACATGATGGGAGTAACATATGATATATCGATGTTGGCCTCAATTGATGTTTGAGCTGTGCAAGATATTTAATAGTTCATACTTGTTGTTTCATGCTTCATGCTTCAAATCCATTAATGTTGTTATCGCCCGTTGTTAACTCCGCAGCTCTGGGAGGTACGCTAGTTCCATTGTAATGTGCCCTATTAATTGCCAAACATCACTCGTGGCTGAGGAATAGAATTATAGGAAGTTAGTCCGTAGACAGCAATGCTGGGACAGTTCACACGGATAATCTCCACTAGGGTATAAATCCACTCAATTTAATGCTGTGTTTATCGTACTGATCGCTCTCATATCGCAGGTAGCTGGAGATATTATATAGGTACACAGTAGGAAGATTTTGATGTTGTTGTTGATGTTATTTGAATTTAAAAATTTTATCTCCTCACGTTCCAAGTTGGATTCTAGTTATTTATCAATCGCTTTCTTTATTCGGTCTCCGAAAACTTATTGCTGCTTCGTTAGTGCTAACAATGTAGTACCTTGTACGTGAACTTATTCCGAAAATAATATATATTAACTAGAAGTAGATATACTATGTATACAACTTCCTTTGTTAATATTTATAGATTTAGCGATTAAATATGCTGCAAAGCTGCTTCAAAACAGCTTTTTAGTTGTTTCTTGCCTCTTAATTTTTAATTCGGTAAAAATCTTGCTAGTGGAACATGGCAGCAAATAACCGGCATTGCTTTAGGTAGGTCGATATCAATTCCATTTTTTTCTGCATCATTTGTGAGCATTTTTGTGCTATTGTGCAATGTGATCAATGAAAAGGTCTTGCATCCAAAGATCATGTGATTTTATATAAAATCATTTAATGTAATGTTTTTGTGGGCCAAATTTTTAGTTTAGAACAATATTGTAGTTCATACTAGTGTGTTTAGTACCTAGTGTGATAAAATAAATGTTATCATCGTTAATAATGGTTAAGATTAATATTTATTATGTTGTTCAGTTGAATCTAGAAAAGTGTGAACATCTGATACTCTGGAATTTATTTCTAAGAGGGATGGGTACTTTGTGACATGGTTTGAAAAGATACTTTAAACATCTACGATTGTTGATAAAAATGTAATTGAGCAGAACATGAATTGTTAGTTACATGTAACAAATTTGAAACTGTATAGGTATATATAACTGTATATGTATTATGCAACGATATTAGTGACTAAATATTTCCCGAAATATTATATTTTCGTTCATGTAGTTTGCAGGTATACAAACTATTATGCAATACAAAATTTGATACTGTTTTATTTCATTTCCTTGATTTCTTGAGTTCTAGTCAATTTCTGATTCACATTTTTTTCTAGTCAACACCTCAGAGAGTTTGCCAAATATTTTGGAAATAGTTAAAACAATACATTATCAGTCACCTTGTAATACAATTATTTTACAAACACTTTATGAAGTGATTAAATGTCTGTTGGTGTAATGTAAAAAAAGTTAATTGACAGACATAATGTATTACTAGTTACTACATATTATATAGGGCAGTAAATAAATGTGTAGTACAGACAAAATGTAAAAGGCAAAACTTGTTGCACCCATATATTAAATGTACCTACTTGGTAATGGAAATCGCCAACAAACCACCCGATTCACATGCCTGACATAAAGCCATAGTAAAGCAACACATTCACGTTTAGACAATATTTTTTGATGGTAATGAAAAGCCAACACCTGATTGATGGTTTTTCCAAGTTTTAATTTTCACTTTGTTGCCAATGGAAGTAGGTATAAAAAATGTAATGTTGTAGCCCAAATCTTATATTAAACACGTGAAATGAACACAAAAAAACTAAAATACTTGTGGTTTCCCCACCCTTTCCCCACTGAAACCTGATGAATGGGATATTTTGTCTGCCTACGAGAGTTACACTGCATTTTTGCTAATTGTTCAGAAACTACTGGCTCTGATGGAAGATTGACAAAAACACAGTGAACTGCCACAGAGACACAAACATGATCATGGAAGCATATTATAATGTATCTATTTATAAATTGACCAGTCAATTAATCCATCTTACAAGCATACAATCGATTTCCAATAAGCCAGCTCTATCAACCATACCAACACTGAAGTATATGAGGGGAGTTCGAAGCAATTATGCTTTTAGCAAATTGCTAGGTATACCAATGATCCACATGATGGGCAGCAGATAACTTTGACTAAAATGGTACTACTGATCTTATCGATTATGAAAAAGTATAAAATATCTGGAAAACATACCTACCATTTGATTTTCAATTAAACTCTTTGTAATTCTCTAATATAAACATAAACATCCAATGGCAATATAGTACAGCATAGGCAGTTAAAATTTTCACAATAGGTAGGTACATGATAAAGTTTGGTAGGTACCTGAAGATCCTAAACATAATGCTTTTGATTTTGGAACCACTTCTTGATAATTTTACAACTTTTTTATGGTCATTACGTGACTTCACAGGGAACTCCCCAGAATATTCGATAAAATATAAACAGCCAACAAGTTGGTGAATGTAAACTTAACCTATCACTGCTGTAACTGTACGTAATTTGCTGGAAACAGACCATAGATCCCTCGGCAGTAGCCTCGCCACCAGCCCTCGTCGATCTGAAACAACAGCACCCCCTTGTTCATTTGCGTTTCTTATCAAAGTCCAGTGATACAGATTCCATGCATCTATCTACATGATGAAAGCAGAAGGCAGTTAAAAAATATATGTCTTGGAACATACCTAGAGACTTGTAATTTGCACTTTTCAAAAGGCACAATGAAACGTTTTTGTTGCATTTGCAAATTGCTAGTAATTGAAGATGGGGAGAAAAACTATCTTGACAGCGTATGGAAATCCAATTTGGAACTTTTTGAGACAAATATTAAATTTTGCCTTATTTAAGGTTTGATTTGTATATTGAAACATTTTTTCCTAAAGGTGGTAGAATTAAACTCATGTACAAGCTCATTACGTAATTTTTTTTCCGACACATTTTCGATAGGACTAATGAATATCTTACGCCATTTTACCAACGGACTGTGTCATAAAAGAGTACTACCTTTGAACTTTTGAAGGGAACCTAGTGTAAACCAGGTGCTAACAAAATTCGAGTAGTTCATTAGCCTGCTATTTCCAAATCAGTTTGCTAGCAAATTAAAAACGGCCTTGCAGGATGCAGCCCGTGGATTGAATTGTGACAGCCAGGCCGTTGCCATGACATCCAACGGGGTATACTGTTTCCAGCAAATGCACTCCACTCCACGGAGAAGAAGCGATATATGATAAAGAGAGGCACTCACCATTTCCACATTAGTGATCAGCTCATCAGGGTCAAAGGAGATCTCGTCTTCAGCAGCTAAAATGTGAAAAAATGAACTAAGGTTTACTTTCCTTGAACGTTTGCAAGATGTAAAGAAGCAATTTTTCCAAACACGCTATAAAACTTTCTTCACTTATTGCTTACAAACATAATGAATTACTACTTGAATTGATGTTGGAATGATATTTCAATTTTAAATTGTAACGCATATTTCCGCGGCACTCACCAGCCTGATAGTCGTAGAGAGCAATTGCCGTGTACGTCGACTCCTCCTCTTCCTGTCCGCCGGCGGCCTCGGCTTGCAACGCACGCGCGTTCGCCTCCTGGTCCGCGCGGGCTTGCTCCTCGATCTCGGCGCGAAGTCGGTCTTCTTCGGCCGCCCGTTCGGCCTCTTGCAATGCAGCCGCCTTTTCGCGTGCAGCGCGCTCCCGCTCTTGCTGGTCGCGTGCGGCCTTTTCCTGAGCGGCGCGCAATGTAGACTCTTGTGCGGCGCGGGCAGCAGCTTCCTGTGCCTCTTGCAGCGATCGCCTCATCTCCTGCTCGGCTACCCGGTTTTCTTCCGCCTGCATTTCTTGCTGGACCTGAAATCGGGCACAAATTGCAGCATATCATCAATTTAAGAAATTTCTCCCTGCTTACATTTTCTTACATGTACTTTTAAAGAATTGTAACTTTAAAAAACAAAATGGCCTTTGGTGCCTGCTTTACATTCAATGATCAAGTTCTTGAAACTACTTTGTCCTTTAAAGATAACAATACAGGATATGTAAACATTTTTCAATACCTTTGCAGTTGCAGAAAACTCGTTTGAATCTTGTTTCCGCAGCTGACTCTTGATAACTGGCAATTTCATTGGCTCCTGTAGAAAAATAAGAATGTTGTTACCAGAAGAAAGTGCTATTGGCAAGTGTCATTGCTATTTCTATCTGCATGGTGTTTTTGTTATCTTATTTTTAATGCTATAGCCTCGAATTGCCTACAGCCAATTGCTCTTTTTAGTGCATGACATTAACCATATGCTCAGGTTACTTCTTACTTCAACTATTTGACTAGGTTCCTCGGCTTCAGCTGATTTTCTCTTTTCTTGTTCATTGAGCGTACGTATCCTTCTCTCCTCCCTCTCTTTAGCCTCTTTTTCCTCTTGTTTCTCTCGCAGCTTCCTCCTCTCCCGCTCTTCCTCCGCTCTTTTGCGGTCTTCTTCCTCCCCCTGCTTCGCCATATTTTCAAACCTTGCTCGCAGACTCGACGGTTTCACAGATCCTGCAACAATTTACAATGTTGGAGTATTATTTTTAAATGTACTTTTAAAAAACATTTTTATCTAATTTCTACATTTCAAGAAAACCAGTAAAATTTCATCATTAGAGATGCGTTCTGAATTTTTTCAATTTGCTAATTGGTTCCTTTCATGTACTAATTTTATGGCATTCAATGCAAAGTCTTTGTTACTATGATATTTCATCTCCCCTAGTCAGCAGCTACAGAGAAGACCTAGAAGACCTAGAACCAAACCTAGGTGCAAAACCTAGAGTAATAAAATTCTACAAACCTAGCTTTGCATGCAATCGCAACCAAATGGTACTGAGCAGCACGAACTTACCGATATCAGGCTTGGCCTTGACGTAGTTGGTGCCGACCTTCTCAGCCGGTGCGTCCTGTTCGACACGACCGGTCTCGATGCCGAGCTTACCGCGAGCCTGGTCAGCCTGACTCTCGTGCTTGGACACTTCCTCGTGGTGGTCCCAGCCCACGGCACTCTTATCCTGTCGGTCGGCTTGCACACCGTACTTGCCTCCAAAGCCCACTGCGTAGTCTGGCCAAACAAAACATCCACCAGCGTCAGTTTCTTATGCCAATTATTTCCGATTAGTGCCGATACATCTGAGAGCGTTTACGTTGGCTTAAAATACAATAGATACCTCCAATAAAATACAAAGGAAGTTTTAATTTTTTTTTCAAATCATCAAAATTTTGCACCATGACTCAGGAGCCAGCACCTACACCACAAAGCTGGTATTGGATGTAAAAACAGGAAGATGGGCAAGAAATGTTAACACAGAAAAACACCAAAATCGTATGCATGGAAGTTAATGAGTGTTGGTTTACAGGGAGCAGCAGCAAGTAACATACAGTTGAGAGAAGAAACGATGCACATTCATGTCGACAAGACGGTGGTTAGAGGAAACAGTAGCTGAAAGTTGATGTCAAATTATTAGATTAGGTCAACAGGGCAGGGACTATTATGAATTAGTTTTGTCATAAATATCATTTAATGTGGCAGCTAAACATTGGTAGCATTCCTTCCAAAACAAGGAAAATTATTGTTTGCTGTACAGATGGTTAGTTGTGGCCGAGTTTTTACCTCACAAATAGATAAACGTTAGAAGAAAGACAAGACGGGAAGACAGACAAGTGAACAGACCAGGCACCACATATGTGGCTCACCCTTTTGCGATGCATGTTTGTTGGCTTTCTCGATGTGATCCCAACCTAGCGCTGAGCTATCTTGTCGGTCCGATTGCACTCCGTATTTTCCGCCAAATCCTATGGAGTAATCTAAAGACCGAGAAAATTGAAGACACTTGGTAGTACAAGATGCTTGGTGCCATTCTGGAAGATTGGCAGCAGCAACATGGGCACTTAGGGCCATGCTGAAATGCTCTAGTCTAGTTAAAAGATACATTTTGCATTGCTTTTTTACTACCTAGATACCTACCTTATAGTTATCTACACTAGGAATGAATTTTGTATCAGTAAAGAAGGATAAAGGGACAATACCTAGCTGCCTTGAATGATCTTTATGCACGATTATGGATTAAACTTTGATTTGTTACTGACCTACTCGTCAACTAACCTTTTTGAGACTCGTGTTTGTTGGCCTTTTCAAGGTGATCCCAGCCAACAGCAGATTTATCCTGTCGATCTGATTGTACACCATACTTCCCACCAAAGCCAGAACTGTAATCCTTCTGAGACGCATGCTTTTCCACCTTCTCCTTGTATTCCCACGACTCGGCACTCTTGTCCTGCCGATCTGATTGCACACCGTACTTTCCACCAAATCCAGTGCTGTAGTCTTTTTGCGACTCGTGCTTCTCGACTTTGGCTATGTAGTCGTGACCTTCTGCACTTTTGTCCATGCGGTCTGTCTGCACCCCAAAGTTTCCTCCGTAGCCATACGCTGCTTTTGGTCCTTCTTCGAACTGTTTCTTCTTCAAGACAGCATCTGACTCTGCCGTTTCTTCTCGTAACTTTTTCATGCTTTAAGAAAAGGTGGGTTTAAGTAGTGTAAAAGAATAAATCAGCAACTATTAAGTCAGCCTGACCCACTTTGTTTACATTTTTAATAGGATAAAGATATAATATTTTAGCTCACTCAATTGCTCCTGCTGTGCGACCTGACCCCTCAATAGTCTTCGACCCCCATCGTTGTTCCTGCTCGGAAACATCGTTGATAAAGTCGGGATCGGTTTCCCAATCGTCATTATCATCACCGCCATCTGTGACAGTCACGTTCTGACCAGCTCCAGCCTTCCACATTTTGAGACCCCTGGGTATATCTATAAATTGTTTTGCAATCCATACAATAATTTATTAAAAAAATGAATAAACTGCTATCAATTGTATGTGTCTATGGGTTATACGAAATTGCATACCTAGATTATTGTAAGTAGGGAGTACTTGTTACCCTAATGTGATCCTATTGGCACCTTCAACAGGTATAAGGTGATTTTATAGATGCTTGATAAATTAATTTTAGCCAAATAGACACAACGTTTATGTTATCATTACCGTTCACAGATAAACACCGATTGCTCATAGGAAATCGACACACCCCACACACCGACACCGCTACAGCTGGTGAGAAAGCCGCGTTGGCTCTTTGACGTTGACGTTGATGACCTTGAGTCATTTGTGGGTTTGATGTTTGAGCCTACTATAACAGTATCTTAGATAGTAGGCTCCTGTTTGATCAAAAACGATTGACGGCCACTTGGCCCACACGTCAAAGTGTAGGTACAATTAGTTATTATTAATAGAATTATATTCTTAAACTAGCTTCAAAATGAATAGACACGTTGAAGTTAAAAGAGAGGCTGAGACTCCTGCAGAACTGGAAAGCCAGTTCATTCTGCGACTTCCACAGGTACTTTTCTACACTTTTCTATTTAATAATAATAATAATAATAATAATATCTTTATTCAATGAACATACAATGTTCTAGAATGCGTCAAGTTTTTATTTGCGGTCTTTAACCTAAAAACGCGAGAAAATCAATTTGCCTTCCTAATATTACAATCTTCACGTTCGTAGGAACCATCAAGAGTTTTACGTGAAGCTTTGAGAAGTGGCACAGTTCATTTAAAAGATAGGATGTCCATCAAACTCGAAAACGACTTGCGATATGGTGAAGTCCGTGTTGATCATTGGCTGATGCACGCCAAAGTCGTCGACTTGCCAACAATAGTAGAATCCCTTAAGACAATCGACGGAAAAAGCTTTTACAAGACAGCAGACATATGCCAGGCTAGTACTGTGTAGTTTGTTTGTTTATAATAGTAATGTTTCCCTAGGAAGGAACAACAATACTATTTGCTAATAGCTACCAACAAACTTCAAGAGGATAAATGCAAATAACTTTTGGTTTCCGTTTTCAGATGGTAATATGTAAAGAAGAAGATGATCAAAATCTGACAGATGAAGAGTCGCCAGCTAAGACCAAAAAAAAAGATCCCAACAAAGTAGACAAGAAATTTTTGTATCCGCATGGCATAACACCACCAATGAAAAATGTAAGGCGGCGGCGCTTCAGGAAAACTCTCAAGAAGAAGTATGTGGAAGCGCCAGAGATTGAAAAGGAAGTGAAGCGTCTTCTAAGGATTGACAATGATGCTGTTAACGTCAAGTGGGAGATAATCAGCGAGGACGACGACAAAGTTAAGGGAGGTATCGTTATCAAGGAAGAAGTCATTCACCATGGCGACACGTCTCTTTCGTTAGAGACGAGCAACCAACAGAGTGTTGATGTTGGTAAGCAAAACTATTAACAATATTAGGGAAATGTGGTCACAGTATTGCATTTTATTTCTGAAGACATTTTAAATTCTTTGAACTGGTCTGCTCGGGATGCCGCAATTATATATTAAGCTGCCAATTTGACCTTTTTTTCTATCCAGCTGAGCACGATATATTTGGGGAAGCCGTGAGTGACTCAGAAGAAGAAACCAACATCAACATCATGGAGCTGGAAGACGAAAATAGCAGACCGTCTGCTGATGACAGTCGTCTCTCTGATACAAGCTCACTGCAGGCAAGTTCATGCTAAAATATGTTATATATATCGTTATCGATTATTAACGAGGCCTTGGAAATTATCAGCCACTACCTTAATGCATGGCTGATTCATATCTGCTAATAAGCTTCACAGGCACAAAGTCCTGTATCAAGTCTTTGATTTTTTTAGTTCCATGCGATTCATTAGCATGATAAAGAACGTCGTTTTAACATTGTCCTATATAGGGCACTGGGTCATCGAGCCACCATCTAGTGACGCAGTTCAGCAAGGAGATGTTCAGCCCTCGCAGTCGCCCTTCGGGCTCTGGCAAGCGAGAGCTGCCTGACGAGTTCACGCGCACCATCAAGACTGAGCCGACATACGACTACAAGTCCGATGATACGTACGGGGACCAGCAGATGTCCCATGCAGACATCCAAATGCGGATGGAGCAGCTCGAGCAACAACTTGCTGAGCTCAACCAGCGAAGGCAGCAGCAGGAGCTCGAAATCGCCAACATCGAGAACTATGCACTACGGCAGCGGTTCCAAGAAAACCTAGATCGGCTACTCAATGAACAGATGGACAAGGAGATGGAGGTGAGTAAAATTATGTATTCAAGAGATCTCTTACTTTGGAATCTGTATCCTACAACATGTTTTGATGAAACGTACCACCTGGTTTTAAATTCCGTTTTACCAGTTTTACTTCCTGGGCTCATGCCCCCAGAGCAAAACAAGGCTATCGTAGACCTGGGGGTTCATTCGTTTTCTCAGAATAACAGCAGTGATAATAAGTTCTATCTGGGCATGAATTTCTATCTTGTATTTATTTTAAGTAACTCGAGGATCTGGCCCTATAATACGAAATAAAGTTTGTCACTGCAGACTGATGTTTGTATTGTGCCAGCTATGTCATTTAACTTGTTTTTGTCACTGGTGGGATAATCTAGGATAGGAAATTTTGCCAAGAAAAGGGGCATTCAACACCTCGAGTCTTAACTTTATTCTTTAATGAGAAGTAGATTACTTCAGCAATAATTAACACCATCACTAAGCTTAGAATGTCTCATAAACAAGGATTTCATACACTTTAAACTAAACACCCATCTGTTTGTGTTTCAGATTCAGGAACTTTCTTCGTTATTGCAACAAATGTGAGCTCAGTGAATGTCAAACTGCTGCTCCAAGAAAGCCGGTAAGCCTTCGCTAGGCAACTTTAGGTCTCCCACTCGAACCTGCGCCAGCACCCGCTGCCGCTGCCCGTTGAGCCAAGCAGCCCTTTCGCGCAGGCTTTGCCGGTCCCCAGCCTGCACCCGCATTAATCGGCCAACCAAGCTACGAAGCTCCAAATCAGCCTCATGAACGATGCTCTGCGTAACTGTCGGTTCTGTCTCGACCAGGCGCTTCACCGGGTTCGCAAGAGAGTGCTTCAAAAAATGATCGACCTCTACGAAGTTAATGCTGTGAGCTGGAAGTGTCAGTGAGTGACGTTCCCAGACGTTTTGTTCTATATTTGGTGGCTGAATCCGTGTTGACATTCTTTTTATGACGAAATCGGGCACTGCATTATGTTGCCTGTCTTTATTAATTCGAAGAGCTTCATTGACATCAAGAGAGAGGAAGATCTGGCAAAAACTGATTTCGTGTAGTCTTGCCAGTTGAAAGTATTCATATCTCATGCTACGGTAGTACATGTTATCATCAATAAACAATAAAGTGGAATTGCTGGCAGATGATTGTCTATTTACCTTCAGCTGCCCAATCATATCGGAAACTTTCACGGTAATTGCTTCACGAGCATCTTTCCAACTCGTTTCGCTGCTGTGGCTCTGGATCGAGACTGGAATCAGCTCATCGTATGATACCACATGGATGTCGTAAACGTGATCGCCACTATCTCCTAAACATGTCTTTGCCGACTGAGCGAATGTTGTTTTGCCACTGCCAGGTAATCCAATCATAATGACAAGGCCGATCTTTGGCAATTCATTAGCCATGATATTTATAAAATGCTACAATTTAACTACAGTGAAGTTATATTATGTTATTTACATAACCCAATAGCCATCAGTCTTTTGGTACAACAACTTCTGGTGATATATTTGATGCAGCAGCCACTTCTCTAGCAGCTGCCAAATTTGCAATTTCTTGGGCCTTGTTCATATCGTCCATTCGTTTTTGAACTATTCCTGGCTGAATCTCAACATACACTTGCATTATTTTGTGGTTGACATTTATATGCTTGCGTGCGCAAAGGTTGACGCAGTTTACCTGGAAACGTGAAGAGCAGAAATTAAGAAATTAATGTGAGAACCTAATCTTAGCGCAAATTAAAAAAATTGCTATTACAATCTTACCTCATCATCGGTCAGGTTTCTGTCGTTCAGCGTATAAATACATCGTGCAAAGCACATTTCCGACATTCCATTGTATAATTGCAAGAAATCTCTGAACTGAAATTTAACAAGATACCTATTGTAAAAAGAGCAATCAATCTCGAAGAAGTTTCTGTAATGGACTAATGATACAAAAGTTACTCACATTTCTTAGAGCTGCATGATCCATTCGTTACTTTTTGAAAGCCCACTGAGCCGACTAACCTGTAACACCAGAAACACCTTTTACTCGAAAACTTGTAATTAATAGGTAAGAATTTTTTAATGGTAGATATTCAATGCATGAAAATGGCATTTTATTCCAATATATAACACCCACCAATATTTAATACGATTGATAAAGACTCAAAAAAATTTAATAGACTTGAGTGAGAATTTGAGGTTAATTCACACGGACACGCGGACGCACGTAGTGCACACTGGCATACCACGTGACTGGTGGTATAATTGTTCAGTTCGGCCCATTTGCAGATAATTTAAAATGGTGCTTGAAGTGAGATGATCTCGAGTTCAAAAGCGGAGATAACGGGGACCGAATTGCTTCGGCAAAATTAAGAGGCAAGCAACCTAATCGATATCCACAGGACCTCACATGGTTGTGCCAACCTTTATCTATAGAATCCAGTTTAAATTTTGCCAGTGCATCCTTCAAAATCATAAAGGAAAATATATATAATGTAAGATAATATAAAGGAAAATTTCTCCGGGCCGTTTCACCCATGAGCGAAGTTAAGCACCATTGCGCTGGGTCCAGTATTGGATGGGTGACCACCTCACTAGTTGTCTGGGTCTGGGAGAGAGGTTGAAGGGAGTGAAGTTAGTATGAGAGTTCCACTTACACCTTGTTAATCAACTTCTCGACTGTATTGGATTAGTAGAGGAATCCTGCTGTTCGAGCATGTATTGCTACCATTTAAATAAAAACTGCAACTGTATGTCAACATATACATTTTCATTTCTTTAATGTAAATCTACAAGAATTCTTACAAGAACAGTCAAAAAATCTGCTATGCCAACCATATTGCCTATAAAGTCATTCCACGCCAAACCAGCACACTTCGAAAAACAAACTGACCTTCATTTCTCAGATCTTCTCCAAATTTTAAGCATTAGTTACACTACTTGAGGAAAGAACAGAATCTTCTTATTTTTAGGTTCAATGGCTTGGGATAGGCGATAGCCATTATGGCTAAGGGATAGCCATGGAACCTAAAAATAAAAATAAAAGTTTTTGTTCTTTCCTCGAGTACCTAGTGTAACTAATTTGGAGAAGATCTGAGATATGAAGGTCAGTTTTTTTTTTCGAAGTGTGCTGGTTTGGCGTGGAAGGACTCTATAGGTACATGGACTATGTATCGACTTTTGGTTCAGCTTCATTATTATCTACAAGCATTGTATAAAAATATACACATTGTTAACCTGTCTATTTTGTTTTGTTCCTTGCTCACAAGTCTTGGCAAGCAAACATTTACAATGGTTTTGTAATCAATTTACAATTAGATGTTACCGTCACTCTTACATATTATGCTACATAGACGTCCTGGAATGTAAATAAAGAGAGATAATCTAGAATTTCTCATCAAAACTAGCATAGTGAAAGCTCATTTTCAGTACCAAGTGAGGATTGGTTAGTGCCAAGTCACCGAGAAATATAGAATTCAGTTCAAGATGAGGCTACTGGG
>LVVV01432215.1:0-14350 GCA_001676325.1 Amphinemura sulcicollis
TCTTTCCAACTTTCATTATATCCAGCCATTGGGCACATTTTCCTTAATTACTTTACTTCCACTAACATTCTTCAATGTCAAAATTTGGCATTTATATATTTTGGTGGTTGTCTCAGGTCAACTTTGCTGATAATTCAAATGCTAATGGAAGATGCTGTGACGGAAAACGAGGACCTCCGTAATGCCAGGATTTGGATACAAGCAGCTTTTGTGTATGCATTGGTTTGGGGAATCGGAGGAATTCTTGACATGGACTCTCGTGAGGCGTATGATAGCATGCTGAAAGAAATACTGAATGGTATTTGAATGTTTAGTTACTCAAATGTTATTGCTGCTTAGAACAAATGTCAAAATATCAAATTATTTGTCCTGTCTAGGAGAAATGGAAGAGCATCCAATTCCTGAGAGTCTAGGGACAGTAGAAATATCAATCCCTGGCGATGGCATATTGCACGATTATTACTATCAATTTAAAGCAAAGGGCACTTGGAAATATTGGCCTGAAGTTGTTCGCAGTATTCAATGCCAAGAGATGGCAAACATACAGCAAACGTTGGTGCCTACCGTGGACACTGCTAAGTAAGTAGAGAAGAACTAAAATAATTGTACAGTCCTAGGAATCAAAAAGCTGCCACACTGGTCAAGCCATTAGGTTCCACAAAATATCAAGAACTGGTTTCCTTTCAGATATCAGCACATAATGGATCTGCATATCAGACATGAGCTGGCTATGCTTCTAGTTGGTTACACTGGAACAGGCAAAAGTTTTTACATACAAAACATGCTCATGTATCAAATATCACAAGAAGATTACGTACCTGCTTTTCTGACATTCACAGCTCAAACGATGGCAAACCACACGCAAGTGAGACGATGATATTTTCTTAGGTACCCTTTTAATAAAACTCGAGAATCGCACACATGCAAATATATATTTATTTCTGCCGCAGGATCTCATCATATCAAAGCTGACGAAACGTAAGAGAGGAGTTTACGGGCCGCCGAAAAATAAAAAGTGTATCATTTTCGTTGATGATATCAATATGCCAGCCAAAGAAATCTATGGAGCTCAGCCTCCAATCGAGCTGCTTCGGCAATACTGCGACCATGGACATTGGCAAGTCGAGGTTTATTTACATCTTCGAAAGTAAATTGTGTGCAAACTTTTGTAATAATTATGGCAACTGGGTGCATTGCAGGTACGATTTGAAAGAAACAACGAAGATTCTGTTATTCGATATTATGTTGATGGCTGCGATGGGACCTCCTGGAGGCAGTCGGCAAGATGTCTACATGAGATTCTTACGCCACTTCAACATATATTCCATAAATCCTTTCTCTGACGAGAGTATGCACAAAATATTCACCACAGTTTTGCTGATAGGCTTAAAGGTAATTAATCTACAGTCTACACTACATGCATGGGTGTGCATGTTGTCTTTCAACAAAATCTTAAAGTTGAATGCATTTTTATCTGGTTTTGAGATATGTTCAAACTTTAGGAACACGCTCTATTTGTCGTTCTTTGTTGCGTATGGGGGTTTGGGCACCGAAAGAGCAATTTTGGGCAGTTCTTTTGAGGGGAGTTAGATCAGTGCTTGAGTGACTTTTTCAAAACCTTGACTGAACTTGACTGAACTGACTGAAGAAAGCAGAAAGAATGTTTGCATCTTACTTGAAAAGAAGATAATAGGGTACAATGGATGAGAGCACTGGGTTATGTTACGGCATTTGTCACCTTTCTACAAGCGACGAGAGCAGCTACCGAAATGTTAACCTGAGCTCACATTTAGTAGCGTACATACTTTCAACTTTCTTGAACTATTATTGTGAACATTGTTGGGCTTTGAAGAAGTCGGTGCACATTCTTTCCAGCGAAATGGGTTTGCCTCGGATGTGATGTCTCACGTCGTGAGCATCGTGGCAGCGACGCTCGACTTGTATCAATCTGCAATGAAGGAGTTGCTTCCGACACCTGCAAAGTCGCACTACATTTTTAACCTGCGTGATTTCTCCCGGGTCATCCAAGGCTGTGCTCTCATCAAGAAAGATTCAGTGGACGGAAAGAAGGTGTTTGTAAAGTACGTGCAGTTAAAAGTGTTACAAAATATTTATTTCTGCTCTAAAATCATTTTAGGTATTCCTAGTGAAACTTAGGTATTATTTTGATCCCTGTGCACTAGTATCATGTTATTTACCATGCTCACAAAATAATTTGTTGAAGTGGGCCAAAAGAAAGTCATG
The DNA here is from genome assembly GCA_001676325.1 of Amphinemura sulcicollis. NCBI lineage: Eukaryota > Metazoa > Arthropoda > Insecta > Plecoptera > Nemouridae > Amphinemura > Amphinemura sulcicollis. Next base: position 2,245 of record LVVV01432215.1, read on the forward strand.
TGATTATTTTTACAGAAATAAAGTAAGTAACTATTACTGTGGTACTATTTCCTGAGCCTTGATATGTAATTTAATTTGCTTCCTTGTTGTTTAGGCTGTGGGTGCACGAGGCCTTGAGAGTTTTCTACGACCGTTTAATAGATGCGGAGGACAGAGCATGGTTCTATCAGAAACTTCGTTCTTCAGTAAAAGACCAATTTCACGAGAATTTCGAACAAACATTTGATAATCTGCCTGTAGAGAACAACATTGTAAATAATTTCTTTTAAATGAACCACACACAAGATGACATCTAAGACAAGAAAATGCTAGCAATATCCTAATCATCACAATTATTTCATTTGCAGGTAACAGAGGAATCTCTTCAAGATTTGATATTTGGAAATTTCATGGATCCAGATGCGATAGATGAGGAGAAGAAATATGAAGAAATACCTAGCATCGAAGATTTTCTTGCTGTAGCTCAAGGAGCGATAGAAGAATACAATGCCACCCACAAAACGAAGATGGACATTGTCTTATTTCGTTTTGCTCTCGAGCATTTGAGCCGCATTTGCCGTATTTTAGCCACACCTGGGGGAAGTGGACTTCTTGTTGGAGTTGGAGGCTCAGGTCGGCAATCTCTCACAAGACTTGCTACAACCATCACGGGAAATCAATTCCAGCAGCCAGAGATTACGAAAAATTACGGTGAGTGCGGATGGTGATGGATTGAATTAAACACAGATGAGCCAGGTGTGAATATATGATCATGAATAACCCCTTGAGGCAGAATACCTTTGCCTACTTGACTTTGAGTATTAAAAATGAAATTGGTATCCTTTGTTCATAGGTCTTACTGAATGGAGAGAAGACATAAAAAAAGCACTGAGGTTGTCAGGGGGCATGGGAAAGGACACAACCTTCCTTATAACCGAAAGCCAGATTAAAGAAGAATATTTCTTGCAAGATATAGACTCTCTGCTTAATTCTGGTGAAGTGCCAAATATTTTCCCAGTTGACGAGAAGCAAGAGATTTTAGAAGTATGCGTATCAGCAATTTTAATAACAATTCAGCATATTCATTTAATGTTCAATGAAAATTAATCTTGAAAAATATGGTTCCAGCTTGTGAGACTTGCTGCCCAGGGGGGAAACCGAAACCTCGAAGTGAGCCCTTTGGCAGTGTTCTCGTTCTTCATAAGTCGCTGCAAGCAGAAACTGCATATAGTGATATGCTTCAGCCCGATAGGATCGGCATTCCGAAGCCGCCTTAGGCTTTTCCCCTCGTTGGTAAACTGTTGTACAATTGACTGGTATCAAGTAAGTCCACAGTTCTACATTATCAGTACCTATCTCAGCATCACATTTTCTCTCAGGGGCTAGGTTAGCAGCAAAATGCTTTTGATACAATGGGGAAGAATCTGCCAGATTACAATTATACCTACCTAATGGATGGCAACAGTCCAGCTATAGGTATCTTGTTAATGCTCGGTAGAATTTGACCTGTGGAGCAAGTGGGCTGGAAATGCGTCAAGTGTTCTGATTAGGTATAGCATTCATGACGCCAAGAGCTAAAATACCTAAATATTTGATCTTCCAAGTTCCCAATTAAATCAAAGAGTGAAAATTGTGTTTCTTGAATAATTAACAACTGATAAAATGTAATCAGTAACTCCATTTACCAAGTTTTTTGTGTGGCAAATCTAAAACTTAATAAGCTGTTATATATTCCTTAGCCTTACAAACCTATGACGCTGAATGGCAGAGAATTTCATTTCGAGGTAGTTTCTCAATCATACAAAGAGCATGCGGTTTTGATCCCTTCTGCAGTTATTTGGTAGCCATATTCACTGGTATCAGCTTATTGGGAGCATTCTGACACATTCGTTGCAAGATGCTTCGTAATCCATAGTACCTACCCGTGGCTTTCTTAACTTTGCTTTGCCCTGACTTGTGATAATCTAAAAGCTGCTTTTGGTCCATAAATTGATATCCTCTTGAGTTAGAATAAAAGTGTACAGTATTACAGGTACATTAATTATTTACACAAGATGTAAGAGCAGTGTTCCAGTTATTAAATGCACCATAGTGTTGACTGCATTTAATATTTATCAGCCAAAGGTACAGAAAAATTGAGAAAAATTATTGGTAGGTAAATAGTTTTATGCGATTATTGTTTTACTACAAAGTATTCTTACGTAAGTTACCACGGTAAATATCACATGCACAGATAAATTAGCTGATCAGACTTGGTTATAGATAGGTAGCTAATACCACGTTCTTATCGTAGAGCTACGACATCATTTATGTGTGCTGGGGAGCTTAGTACAGTTTGTAACATACTGATTCATTTTATTTTACTTTCAATTTGTATTGTATTTTTTTTGCAAAATTTCTTATTGTGACAGAAAGGTGAACGTGGAGTGATCCATTTCTTGAAAATTCTAGGGTTGGCCAGAAGATGCCCTTGAGCAAGTGGCTAACAAATACATGCAGACAGTGACTGTGTCGGATGAAGTAAAGGAGTCCGCAGTGACGGCCTGCAAATATTTCCACGTCACTGCTCGGTAAATTAAACTCCTTGCCTCCGACGATTGTGTTAATTGGCATGCTGTGCTGGCAAACAAAACATAGTTTTCAAACATGAACAAACTTTTTTCAGGGATCTATCTGACAATTTCTTTGTCAGCCAGGGTCGTAAGACATATATTACCTCAGCAGCATATCTGGAACTTATCAGACTGTTTACTAATCTGATAACTGTGAAGCAAGAAGAACTTAAAGAGGCTAAAGAAAGATATGTAGGTGGCTTAAATAAGCTATTATTTGCTGCTGAACAGGTAAAAAATTTATATTTTATTATTTTCATGGAGGTACAAGTGAAACCTTTTAAAATAATGTTTTTGGTGGTTACATATGATGAATCTCTTGAGTGCATTTAAAACATTTCGCAGGTATCAGTGATGCAGACCGAGTTATCTGCTCTTCAGCCCCAACTTGTGGAAGCTGCTAACAAGACTAATAAAATGATGAACGTGATTGAGCACGAAACAAACGAGGTGCAGAAAGCTTCGCGACAAGTGAGGGCAGATGAGGCCGTGGCTAACGAACAGGCCGCTGCTGCACAGGAACTGAAAGACGAGTGCATGGCCGATCTTGCGCAGGCCATTCCTATTCTAGAGGGTAAGGTTTTACAAGAAGAGACACTATCTACATAGTAAGAACGTGTGTCACATTGATAACAACATGTCATGTAAACGATCTTGTTTTAGATGCAATTTCTGCTTTGAACACTTTGAAACCAGCAGATATCACCTTGGTAAAATCCATGAAAAATCCTCCCGATGCAATCAAATTAGTAATGGCTGCAGTATGTGTCATGAAAGATGTGAAGCCCGATCGAATAAATGACGCCTCTACTGGGAAAAAGGTAAAATTGAGCAACCATTGCACTCATGACTATGCAAGAGAAATATGTGATTTACCTATAAATCCTATCAACAGATTCTTGACTATTGGGGCCCCAGCAAGAAAATTTTAGGAGACATGGCATTCCTACAACAACTCAAAGACTATGACAAAGACAACATTTCACCGGCAATCATGAAAGTCATCCGAACTACGTATTTGCCCAACAAAGACTTCAAGCCAAACATTGTGGCCAAGGCATCCAGTGCAGCAGAGGGTCTTTGCAAATGGGTGATAGCCATGGACATGTATGATGCTGTGGCTAAGGTAATAATCACATGCTCAATTTAAATTCCAATCAATGATTATCAATTTTATTACCTATTGTGTATGCAATTACACTCTCAAAAATGTCTTCCACTCCGGGATCCAAGCCCGGGACCTTCAGCTTTAAGCGCTGATGCACTACGAGTGGAACATTCTTGAGAGTGTAGTTGCGTACATAATAATAAAATGTACTGCACATTGGGAGCTTTTGTAATTTAATTAAGTTCACCTAATAATGATTATTAAATTTGTAATTTGAAAATTATTCACATTTGGATCACAATTTGTCATCAGGAAGTAGCTCCTAAGAAAGCAAAGCTCGAAATAGCAGAGAAGCAGTACAACGCTACAATGAAGTTACTAGAAGAAAAGCGCAGTCAGTTAAAACTATTAGAAGATAAATTGGAAGTGCTGAAGCTGCAACTAGATGATGCTATCGAGCGTAAACGAGAACTAGAAGAAGAGGTTGAGCTCTGCGCAAACAAGTTGATGCGAGCTGAGAAACTAATTGGAGGCTTGGGAGGCGAAAAGGCTCGTTGGTCAGCTGCTGCTGAAGGATTGCAAAACGATTATGACTCTCTCCCTGGAGACATTCTTGTGTCGTGTGGAGTGATCGCATACCTGGCTCCTTTCACCACCAAATACAGGTTTGTGATTCATTAGGGACCGTAACGTTACCACACGATTCAATCTATTTCTAAAAAACGACTTTTGTGTAAAAATATATTTACTTAATTATTTGATCAGGCTTTGTGAAAAAAGTGTAAGTACATCCCAGAAATTGACTTCCTCTAGTTGCTAGCTAGAGATGGATTTTTCAGTCGGCAATTGAGTTTCACAAAGCAAATAAAATTTCAGAGCTGATGCAGTGGAACATTGGCGAAACTATGTTGTTAAGCTCCAAATCCCAGCATCCGACCAATATAGTTTCAGGAGAGTCCTTGGATCTGAAATAAAAATTCAGGCCTGGAACATTTTCGGTCTGCCAAGAGATGATTTTTCCGTAGAAAACGGTATTATTGTGGATACTTCAAAAAGGTGAGAATCTCCAATATAACAAGGTGGCTTTTACTGGTAGCGTTAGAACTGCCACCACCATTCGTAGGGTAGCGTGGAGCGAACTTAGTTTTGAGTGGTCAATGTGGGAAAGTTTCAGTCTTCCACTACTTCTCGTTTTTCTTCGACTCCTTTTCAGGTGGTCATTAATGGTTGACCCTCAAGGACAAGCCAATAAATGGATCAAAAGCATGGAGCGATCAAATGAGTTGAATGTCATTAAATTGTCTGACTCTAACTACATGCGAATAATTGAGCATTGTGTGGAGTTCGGGAAACCAGTAATCTTGGAAAATCTCTTCGAAGAGCTGGAGTCACCTTTGGAGCCAATTCTCAATAAAAACATATTTAAATCTGGCAAGAAATTATGCTTTTAATCCCTATTCTGATCCAAATATTCACCCTCACAACGATTCTAATAATGACATGCAATTTCAGGCAAGCAATGGATGATTAGTCTGGGTGAAAATGTTATTGAATATAACATAAAATTCCGCTTCTATATGACTTCAAAATTACGTAATCCTCATTACCTTCCTGAAGTGTTTAATAAAGTGACGCTGGTGAATTTTGCCCTAACGATTGAAGGGCTTGAAGACCAATTGCTAGGAATTGTTGTTGCACAAGAAAGGTATGTGAGACTTCGTAAAAAAGTAATAAGTTTGTATGTGCAATGTGAAATGTTCAATCTAAAATATGACATGTTTTATTCAGGCCTGAACTTGAAGCACAACGTCAAGAACTTATTACCGAGTGTGCTTCGAACATCAGAAAACTGAAAGACGTTGAAGACAGCATCTTAGTGACTTTATCTACAACCAAAGGAAATATTCTTGAGGACGAAAGTGCCATCGAAGTGCTGGATATTTCTAAGGTATGTGGGTCACCAGTTAGAAACCAAAAGTGAGGTAGAGAAGTCGTGTTAAAAGACAATTTTTTAATATTTAAACCATTTGTTTCTTAGTTAATATCTGAAGAAATTATCGAGAAGCAGAAAGTGTCTGAAAAAACTACTGAGGAGATCGAGAGATTTCGGCAGGCGTACCGGCCGATTGCTCAGCATTCGGCTGTGCTTTATTACTGCATTACCGACCTTCCTAACATTGATCCGATGTACCAATATTCTCTCGTATGGTTCATCAACATTTATCTAGTCTCTATTGACTCGAGGTCTGTATCATTCAGTACCCTTGATCAAATACCAAGCATGCTTGATCACATACTTTTTTGTTTTTGTTCCATTAGACGTAACATAACTTGATATGGATATTATCAATTGGTGGATTCATTTTCAAGTAGGGAGGGACACACAGAGGCATAATGTGAGAAAAAACAGAGAGCTACAGATGGATTTATATCACCAAAGTTAAGTTAAGCAACATTGTGCTGGGTCAGGTATTGGATGGGTGACCACCATCCACAAGACCAGCTCTGTTTGGGAGAGAGGTTGGAGGTAGTGAAGATAGTACGACAGCTTCACTCACCTTGCTTATCAACCTCTCGGCAGCATTGGATTAGTGGAGGATTCCTGCTGTTCAAGTCAGACCGTCCTTTGGAAGGGACACTAAGCCGGTGGTCTCCTTGGTGCTATTCGACAGGAGAAGGCTACGTGCCGGCACCGGGTTTCCCCTCCTCTCTTCTAGTTAAGCTTAGGTTTATCATCATCACAAACTCATTCACCGACGCCATTAGGCTAGAACCAAAGGGCCAGTGACAACACAGCGTGTCATTAAACCTCAATAATCCAAATGTATTTGTAGTAAAAGTAGTGATAAGTTGAGAGAAAAGTCATGATTTGGGGTTGTTGTAATGCCACAAACAAGTTTTAAATGATAATTCTTAATAAAGACTTAAAATACATAAGACAAAGAAATATCAAAGCACGCCTGGCTGCTTTCTGTAATTTGCATTAAATTAATTTTCTTTCTTCCAAATTTTCCAAAGCGTGCATACTTCTAATCTTTAAAATATTTCTAGCCCGAAGAACCGCAATGTGACCGTCCGAATGCAGACTCTTTCGCAAGCTTTTACGTACAATTTGTACAGCAACGTATGTCGCTCATTGTTTGAGAAAGATAAGCTGATGTTTTCCTTCATCATGTGTACCAATATCTTACTGTGAGTAAACTGTGTATCTAGCAGCGACGAAGAACTAATTCCCACCATCGGCCTATGTTATTAAATTACATTCTTTTCATTTTAGGTCGCAAGAGAAGCTGGAAAAGCGTGAGTTCATGTTTTTATTGACTGGAGGAGTTGGGTTGGAAAACACCGTACCTAACCCTGCTCCTCAGTGGCTTAGCGAAAAGTCATGGGATGAAATCTGCCGCTTGGAAGATTTGTCGTCGTTTAGGGGATTTGCCAACAGCTTCAAGGAAAATGTAATACCTTGGCAGCAGTACTATGACCTGTCAAATCCTCAACTAGAACCTATGCCTATGCCGTGGGAAACTACGCTGTCTCCATTCCAAAAGCTTATCATTATTCGAGTGTTGAGGCCTGATAAAGTGAGTGCTTTAAGTTTTTTCTGCCTTCTCTGGTTTGGTGATGGGAAGCCACACAAGCTCCCAACTCTCGTGACTTCTCTAATTAGTAAGGGAGGTGGTGAGGAGGCAGCCACGCCCTTTTGACGAGGAACTGCATGTCTGGAATAGGAGATGCATGCCTGGAATAGTTGAGGGAAATCACAGAAAAACCACAGCCAGGATAGTTGGCCACTGGAATTGAACATGGGGCTTCCTGAACCTGAATGCAAGGCAGATGAGTTTCCACTTGGCTGCCACGCTCGGTTCATATAAATGTAAATGTATGGCGCAACTTAGTCATTTCAGTCTGACAAAACTACCTATACCTGCTATTTTTTGAATATAAAGTACATAGCTTACTTGAATTCGAGAGGTCCTAGGTTCAATATTTTCTGGTAATAGGGAATTCTACTGAAGCTAGTTATTCTCCTAACTGGTTAGTTACCTTTTGATTGATTTCGGGCTTATTAACAACTAAAAAATTGCTTGTCGAGGCTCTGCGAAAAAAGCCTCATCCGCTCTGATATCAGAATTCATACAATTCAGTGAACCTCCCCAGTTAGTATGGCCACTTCAATCAGCTTCCGAGGCCAGAGTTTGTATTTTGTCAGGTAGAGCAGTGAATCTTGTTTTCTAGTGGGATTCACATCTCAAAATTTTTTTCATAGTCATATCTTCTTCAAAATGTGTTTTAGAAATAATTTTTTATGCATCTTTCATTTTTACCTGGATATGTTTTCAAATTAAGAATATTGCTTATTGCTATAATATGTCTTCTAGCTATTAAGCACTTTATGGCTGCCTCCTACCACAGTCCTTTCTGGAATCCCAGCCCCTTGCATATGTGGCATTCCCTACCAAAAGATATTAACAAATAAAATCATAAATCAACTATGATTCGATAAGCTGTGATAATTATTGCCTTTTTTTCTTAGATAATGACGTCAGTGATGCTGTTTGTAAGAGATACAATGGGAGTGAAATTTGTTACTCCTCCGGCATTTGACATCAGCAAATCATATTGTGATTCTAATTGCCTGGCCCCACTCATCTTCATACTGTCCCCTGGCGCAGACCCCATGGCAGCGCTGTCACGATTCGCTGAGAGTATGGGTTACGCAGACAAATTCCAGTCTATCTCTCTTGGACAAGGACAGGTAGGCCCTCAAAGAATCGCGTGACAAACATGTAGGTTTTCAATCACTTCCAAAACTAAATGTGTTCTTTTGGATCTTTTTGGCCTAGTTAAGATAATTCGATACCAAGCCAAGATGCACAAATTTTGTCATCAGATATTTGATTGCACATTTTTATGCATTCTCTGTTATTGTCAAAATGCAAAAAATCATTTTTGCATAATTTGTTAAAACTTTGGAAAATTCTGAAAATGTGGTGTAATTTTTCCACCAGCACAGTTTTGCCAAAAATAAAGATATCGTTCCAGTTTTTTTTTACGCAATTCATAATAACGGTCCTCTAGTATGCCACATTATTTATGATCCCCACTATAAATTTGATAGGGAAATCGATTTGGTTTGGCTTTAGATTGGCTGGTCTTGGCTTGGTATCGAATCATCTGAACACAGGCCCAATTGATATTATAGCTTGCTGTTCAGAAGAGAGAAAACAAAATTAATTATGAAACTTGCCAAATAATGCCACTGGAGTCACAACATAAAATATGTTAAATTGTTTGCCAATTCGGAGCTGCAAAAATGGCAAAATTTCAAAATAGAAAACATGTGTATTTAATCTTACATTGTTCGGTCTGTTATGTTTTTCATTTCTTATCTTCTTCCCCAAATCAATTTTACATGGCCCTTAGTATTAAAACAAAACGACATATTATGGCTTTCATGCGTTCAAAATGGGCACAAATTGGTGTTTGCAACGCTATTATAAAATGTACTGACAATGTTTTCATTTATGTTAAGGGCCCAATTGCTATGGGAATGATTCAGAACGGTCAGCTCGAGGGACACTGGGTTTGCTTGCAAAACTGTCATCTGGCTGTGTCCTGGATGCCAATTTTGGAAAAAACATGCGAAAACATGGAAGTTAGAAACACCAGCACAAGCTTTCGCTTATGGCTTACTAGCTACCCATCGGATAAGGTATGTTACTCATTGTAATTCTGTCACGCGTGATTTGAACAGTAGTATGATGCTATTTTAATGAACAAATGTCATTTTCAGTTCCCTCAATCACTACTACAGAATGGAGTAAAAATGACAAACGAGCCTCCCACTGGACTCCAACAAAATCTTCTGCGATCCTATTCTTCGGAGCCTGTCAAAGAAGCAGACTTCTATGAAGGGTGCCCTGGCAAAGAGAAAGAGTTTACAAAGCTTCTTTTTGCGATATGTTTCTTTCATGCAGTGGTACAAGAACGGAGAAAATTTGGACCAATCGGTTGGAACATCCCCTACGGCTTTAATGAATCGGATTTCCAGATTTCAATTAGACAGCTTCAGGTTTGTTGTGGCCATTTATCTTCCCAGATCTTGATTGCTATCAGTGTATGCAAAATCTTTAGGGCCCCAGATTCCCTCCACGTCCACATCCTGGTTTTGGTATTGTTTCTCCTTATTAACAAGTGCCTAAGGACACAAAGGAGACGCATTGCCAAGGATTGGTCGGAATAATAGTTGTTAAATTAGCAGTAAAAACAAGAGCTGATCATTGTTGCCAATTAGTTCCAGCTCGTACTAGTTGGCATAACAATGGAATAATAGTCAGGTATATTGCAGGCAGAAGAAGACTACAGTTTGATCCATCATAGCATTTTAGCAAATATTACTTGCATTGTTACAACATACGTTTAAACATAGTTAAAAATGGTTTTTTGGGCCCAATTACGGTAATTTTGGAGCAAATTAACAAAAAAATGTCTCTGATAGACCCAATTTTAATACTATGGCAAGATTTTTTAATTTTACAATGCTAATTTCAGCAGTATGGTTGGGAACAGAAAAAAAATGGTCTGAAAGCAAGATGATTTCAAGAAAAAATTAAATTAATAATGTGTCGACAGATGCTGATCAACGAGTACAGTGACGTGCCATTTGACGCGATTCGGTATTTGACTGGTGAATGCAATTACGGAGGACGAGTAACTGACGACTGGGATCGCCGCGCTCTCAATACAATACTTTACGATTTAGTCAAATCGGAAGTTTTGAAAAATCCAGATTATATGTTTGGTCCTGGAGAAGAATACAAGCTTCCACAAAAATTAACATACAAAGACTTCCTCTTCCACATCGAGGTAAAAAATTGACCAACTACTTTCAAATGCTTTACGAGTTTTCTATCTTTTTAGCTTACTTCCATGTCGTTCATAGAAAAATTAGAAACAAGAAAGTCTTTGTAATGTATGACCATCTCTGCCACAATGTTTGTTCCAGAACATTCCTGGGTCTCCCCAGCCAGAAGTGTTTGGCTTACACATGAACGCAGGTATCACCAGAGATCTACTCTACTCGAAAGACCTCTTGAACTCGATGCTTCTTATCCATGGAGAGTCGCACGGTGATTCAGGAAAATCAGACACTCTCATATCCGACATCGCTACGGACATTCTAGGAAAGGTAATCATCAGAGATATGCCTAAAAATAATATTCATTTCCCAGAGATTATAAAGAAGCTGGCATTGAAAAATGTGTTTTTTCAGCTTCCCAAGAATTTTGATATTGAAACATCTATGATTAAATACCCAGTGCAATACAATGAATCTATGAACACGGTGCTCGTACAAGAGATGGAGAGGTTCAACAAGCTGAGCTCGATGATCCGTTCTTCGCTGCAGAATATAATCAAGGCCATAAAAGGAATGATAGTCATGTCCCCCCAACTGGAGGTACTTTCAGGATCGTTGGCAATTGGCAAAGTTCCTGCTATTTGGGATAAAGTCTCCTACCCTAACCTGAAGCCGTTGGGAAGTTATATACTGGACTTCTTGGAACGCGTAAATACCCTACAGGTATGCACACACAATCAACTGGAAGGCATTGTTAAATGAGCATAATTTAATCATATTTCTGCAAATATCTTTGTCAACAGGTGTGGTATGATGTGGGCAAACCAAAGGTTTTCTGGCTGTCAGGATTTTTCTTCACGCAAGCTTTCTTGACTGGGGCAATGCAGAATTTTGCAAGAAAGTACACAATCCCCATTGACCAGCTCGTGTTTGATTTTGAGATATTAAAATCCGACAGCAGAGATCAATCACCCATGGATGGAGTATACTGCTGGGGAGTTTTTGTTGATGGTGCTCGATGGGATAGAACAAAGTAAGGCAATTTATGTTTTTAGTGACCATTAAAAGTTGAATCGGTTCAGCTGAAGCATGAATTTACTGGATTGTAAAGCACTGGGAAGAAGAAATAGCAACTGGAGCAAAACAGACTAACAATAAATAACAGAATTGTTACATTTCGGCCACAAAATATTTAAATCCATTATTCACTGCTAAAAATGACCATCCATATTTCGTCACCTTAGTACTTATTTTTGTCTTGTCCATTGGATAAACGTAGATATGCCACAAAAAAGTACTAAGGTGATGAACTTTCGGTGCATGGGCATTGGTGTATGGGCCGAGATTTACAAATTGGTTTTGATTTGTGGAGTTTAACGATGCATTGGTCTATTAAGAGTCAGTGAATGAATGGAAGATGATAAGGATAATGATGTGCCTAGCCTAGCCTGGAAGGGAGGAGGGGAATCCCATGCTAGCATGTAGTCTACAGTGCCAAATGGCACTTACGGGACCACCGGCTTAACACCCCCCCCCCCCCCCCCCCCC
>LVVV01432216.1:0-14373 GCA_001676325.1 Amphinemura sulcicollis
TGCCACAGGGCCAGATGTCAAAATAGTGCGTCGTTAAACCCCAATAATCAATCAATCTTAGACCATCAGCCTCTTCAACAGCGCGTCAATTCAAACACCACAAATCAATAAAATCAATCAATGTACAGGGCCTAAAATACTTACTCCAGGGCTCCGACACCCCTCGAGGTCGGGACAGTATTAATTACAGGAAGGTATGCTAATCAGTGTATCCTCCGTTATGCCCGTTCAGTCTCGAATGAAAGAGACTCACAAATTTAGACCAAGGTTTATCCAACAAGTAGTAGTGGCTGTATTTTGTTAGAGCTTTGGAGCTAGCTAGCAGAAGCAGACAAACGATGGACAGAGAGCGGGAACATTTTCAGTGAATGAACGAGAAGATAAATGGATTAATTGAGAGTCTCGCGACTCGCGCGTCCCTAGCCCCTGTCCCCTATGCCAGTTAACTGGGGTATATCAACCCAATCAAGGAATGCAGGCTTCCAGTGATAGACGGACTGGGTGAGTGGCTTGATCTCGACGTACCTACTGCAGTCGAATGTGCAGCAGTATCAGCGACCAATGTAAGTAACACATTTGCACATACAGTAGCCAATAAAAGTGATTTTGGTACAGAGATAGGTGGGTCATATTTGTTTAGGTGAAGGTTGGTAAGCCTCAACAGTAGACCAACAAACGTTGAAGACTACGCGAATACCAAGAAAAAAAATCCGGTCTCTGGTCCGAAAGGAATTTGAATGTCAATTTCTCAAAGGGAGTGTCACCGGGAGTGTGTGAGTAATTTTAATGAATGAAGTCATTTGATATTTTGATGAACGAAGGCCATTTGTTTCAGAACAAACATGGAGTCTAATCAAATCATCAGTCTATCAAATATTTTCTTCCGTAAAACGTTTCGATTGGATTTAGGCAACATCGCTACGATCAAATTAAGAGTTTCAAGATAATTGGGGGGAAATCACATCTTGACGGAATCTAGCAATGATGGAAAACTACACAGAAGCAACGCGAATTTTGCTAGAATTAAATAATCGAACTAGCCGGGTTTTTTACATATAGCTTCTTTGCGAAATGTGTTACATGTTATTGATGATTGAGTGAAGTTAAATAAAATTTTCTTTGACCAGGCAGCAGAGTAAAAATCAATTTGGAATGCTTAGCACGGCGAAGGCTGTATACTTGCTAGCGATTGTCCGTAATCTTTCGTCTATTAGGACGACCTTTGCGCCACGGCCCCACTCGGTTAAATGGTATGACATTTGACCCCCCCCCCCTCCACCATTTGATTAGTGCTGGTCTCTTTTTGTCACCGAGCTTAATCATCATCACTTTATTGAAATTCTTATTCTCTTTACAAGTAGAGAGGTCTGAAATGTTACAGGTATACGTACCTCCCCTTGAATTCTTGAGTTTCACCGACTGTAAATAGGTTACCTACCATCAGTGGTTTCGTAATTATAGTATACCTTACAAATGTTGTGGATAGTGCTAGCGTTTTGCTAGCGCTCTTTTTAGCACAGGCTCTATTTATTGGGATTCTTTAAGCAAGTTTAACGGATTTCATAACAAACTTTTGTCTTTAAAAGTTAAAGCGGTAAAGCTCGGGTAAGATTTGCTGAGCGCGATGTGAAACCTTGTTAGCTTGTGAGCATTAAAAAAAAATAGCTAAAATATATTTCGGCGACCAAAGCGACTCGCTATCGTTGGCAATCACTTCATTATACACATTTGAGACGAGAAAAGAATCTGAAATCTTATTGACGATTGCGTGAAGCAGGCGAATGTGCACGTGACGCATTGCGACTGACCGTTATAGGTTGTGATAGGACTCCCTGCATTCGAAATAAGACCCAGTTTAAATATTTTCGACAATATTGCTAGGTTGACAGATCAGTGTTGTATAAGTTTCTTGTCTGTAGACAACCTCAAAATGCGATGACAGACGTACATGCGGTATACCGTTTTTATATTTCAATTATTTCTCGAGATATTATTTTTTCTTGGCGTCAACTAGGGTTCCGAAACCCGAGCATCTGCTCAACGTAACACGACGTAATTTTTTCCGTTACTGTTTTTAAGTAACTTCTCTTAAGGTCAATCGTGGACCCCTAGTTTTTTACGTCCGATTAATCAAGATTTATTAACATAGAACATGGTGCCTCCTCCATGAGCATTTCTAAAGACGTCTCGCCGAAGTGAATGAGATGTTTAAGCATATCAACAAAGGCGGCATTGTCCCATTGGCCACTCATTAATTACGTGCTAAAGAGCGTTAAACGGATAATTGCAATAGTGGTCGGAATTCCGATGGTTTGGATCCCGTTTGATCCCGCTCTACCATCCCAACCCCTAGAGAAGGAGGAATGCATCCGGCATTAGATTGAACTAAGTGCAGTACACGCGTAGGCACATGAGAGAATCAGAACAAATCGACTCACGCGTCCATTTGCTCCAATTAATTTGATTCGTCGTGAATTTAAATTGCTCATTGAAGTCAAATAGACGGACCTGGATGGGTGAAAGATTGGAACAAATGATCGCACTAGCAGACCATCGAGCGTGATTATTGCGATTCAGAAGCAGTTGTTATTTATTTATTTCTTTTCAGTTGTTATTTTCTTATGGGGAATAATTAAATTTACACAATTTAGGGTTAAATCTTAAAATAGGTTACAAAAATCAATTATCATTTTAACAGATACATGCACCTAAAACAATGATGCACTGATAGTAAACAAAGATAAAAAACACAGGCTGAATAATTAATTGGAACCGGGGAATTTTTGAGGTCAGAAATGTGTAAAATTAAAATGGTTGAATGAAAAAAAAAAAAGTCGAGTAAATTCCATTCCTAAAAACAAATGCTAGACTTTTCTTTAAATATTTTGTTCCATGTCACAGTGGCATTGACGATGGTGTTTCCACCCAGAGGTCCAAGTCGCAAGTGTCGTGCATTACCGCCTGCTTTTCGAGTCGTGCTGCGGTGTCAATTGCACACAAGGTCACGAAATTGGTTCTGATTGGCCATGGCATTCGGTCTGACCAACTGCGACAAGCACAGAACAGACAGGACGCTGCAATGAGTGGGATGAGCCGACTCATCATCGCTCGTTCCATGACCAAACTCACGAAACGACTCGCTCGGTCGTAGACAGGAAGCAGGACATTATCCCGACTAATATCGTAATCATGATTGAATCATTGTGCTGTTAAAGTCGTAGATTGTAGATGTGATTTTAACTGTTTTAGATTGAGCATGGAGAGTAATGAGGGGAGGCTGTACGAATGGGAGGGAGCCACTTGCGGTGTCTTAGACTTCAAGATGTCTGCGGCAGATCTGCGGCTACCTACCTTCACGACGTGAAACGGCTAGAAATGAAGACATCGGGTGAAACCTTTCCCGTTCCTAAGTACTAGTGCCGCAGGAGTGTACAGTGCTTTGATTTCTCCTGCCGCTCAAGTGCTTATCAATGGGGAGGGACTTCCAGCATTAACAACAGATCTAGGTTTTAAAATTTGGACAGGAATTTTGTGTTAAACAAGTGCTCTTTTAGAATGCAATGTAAATTATAATGCTCAAATCAATGCATCTTTAGTGGTCGTATAAATTTTATTCGTAAAACAAAACGCTTAAGGTTGTAAAAAACAGCATTTGCTGCATAAAATATTGGGATACAAGTATAAAATCAAATGCTCAAATCATGATTTTTAGTGTTGTCATATACATTTTTTATTAGAAAATCAAAATGTTTAAGGTCATTAAAAATAGATTTGAATCAAGCAGCACATCAACGAATACTCATTCATTAAAAAAAAAAGTGAAAGTAAGATAAAAATGTCATTAATCATATTTTAATTTTTCCATTGTAACAAGTTATTTGTACAAATCTAGTCATATGCGTATAAAATAAAAACTGTTCTTCTTGAAGTGGAAGTGTGTCGATTGTTGTTGTTGCGGAGGGTACCAGGAAATGCCCACTCGGCCAGTTGATGGGGCAGTGGGTGCGTGCTTGCAGCCCCCTAGATCACGCTCTTACTGTTAGAAAGGTTCACTGACCCCTTTAGCACATTCTTCTGCAGCTTCTGCAATAGCAAACAACAGAGCTGGAACCAAGCTATTTTTTTATTGGTGGTAATGGTTGAAGGTACTTACTTAACTGACTGCACGTAACTAATTTGAGATGACGAAAGTATGCTGCATTAGAAGAGAGCTCTGTTTATCGTTTAGACAACTGGCGCTGTCACTTGTAGAACAAAGGCAGTAGCCGGAACGTTAACCGGTTTTCTATTTTGCAGCCAACTATCGTCATCTCAAGTAAGATGCGAGCATTCTTTCTATTCCTTCAACCATTATTATTCAGCCTGTTGTCACTCTTTCCAAAAAAATTACTGGTCATTTCTACTAGAAATTTCTCCATACATGTCCATGCACCGGGAGAGATACATCTCCACAGAGTCCAAAAGTTCCGATTAATTAACACTTCACTAGTACCCCTCCCTTAAATTTGTCCAAAGCTCTTCACAATTGACATCAGTGACTTCCAAAGGTAACCAAAAAAAAGCGGATGCACGAGCTGAAGCAAACTGTCCCTGTGATTCGATCTCTAACAATTTCAAGTACCTTGCATGCTGCCAAAGGTAATGCAATTTTTTTGGGCAAATCTTAGCAAAAATGTGAGTGCAGCCAGCATTGTTTGAATATTTTTGTTAGTTTGACTACGACACTACTCCAGCCGAGAGACTCACGCGGGCAAACATCTCGGCCATGAGCCGATTGGTGCGATAGTCCTCCTTGCGCTTGAGCTCCGAGCGCTTCTTGCCGACTTCTTCGGTGCGCTGGTGCAGGCGCCGAGTCTGGCGCAACATTGAGCGTTGGCTGAACACACGTTTTGTGGCTGAAAACCGAAAACACAACATCACAACTGCACCCCTGTCAATTTTGCAGCCCTCTTCACTTGCATTAGATACTGCAGTTGATCTTCTACAACCTACAACTCTAAGCCAGAACTTAATAAAGTTTATTGATCTATCGTGGCTTATTTCACTGCAACTGAAGGTAGTTGCATCATTGATCACAATTGGCTGCCAATTGCATATTTGCTTTGATGTTGAAAACAATAAATTACTTGTTAATGATTATTGGAGCACACAATAAAATCGGTATCTTAAACTTCATTATATTTAGTCTTCTGAAATTCCTATTCAATTGCTGTTGATACATTTGGCTCCATCAACAAATACTAAAAGTCAGTAGAATTGCCTGTACATACAAGCTACAAACCCATTGCAAAGCCATGCTATTCATCTACCTAGTGGAGGAGGTGGTAGGGAAGATAGGACCTCGGCACTGGGTCCTGGACCGGACGCCAAAGCCAGCAGTTTCCGCCGACTCTGAAGACGTAGCTCACGGAGGTGGGCCAGCTCCGACAGGCACTGGCGGCGATGCTCGGCTGTTTTGATGTAGTCAGGGCGGTTCGAACGCAGGTAGTCCTGGTAAAGGGACAGCTGGTTTTGAAAAACTCATTTCGTTTTTCAGTGTGGTACCAAAATTATCAACATTGGCCATTGCATTAATCTGTTTTGTAACACGAACAGACTGTGCATATTCTTTTTGAATTAATTAAGCTACCATTAATGAGCAATTATGTTTGTCATTGCATTAATCTAACAGAGGATGTCATAAGTTGTTGCTTTTAAAGTATCATACCTAAATGAAAAAGCAAATCATTGTCATTTAGTGATGGGTAAATTCCTGAGAATTTATTTCTTGGGAATATTCGGAATATTGCGGGAATATTTACTTAAACATTTAAAACTAAGGCTGGCCTTGCACACCGACAAGCTTGAGCTCGAATCTATACCCAAAACATCATTACAATCCGATATCCAAAAAAATCCGAAGCTGCTTTCAGACCAATTTTTAAAATGGTTTTATGCCTTAGCATCCATGTTTGGGTGGTAAAAGTTGAGAATCTTGCAGACAAGATTGAAACTTAAAAAATGAATTGTTTCAAACTACCCCTCAATTTTTTTTATTGAAACATGTTTATAGAACAGTTTTTGACAATGCAAACAATTTTATTATTAAATTCATGTAATTACCTTCCCAAAAATATCAGCCCATTCGGGGAATCAAACCCTGATCCTTCAGCTTTAGGCGCTTACGTTAATTGGGTAAATAATAATAAAACATACATACTGCCCATTCCGTGCTTCGGGAATTCAATCACATAACCACCTAAATGCCAACAGTAGTTTCAAAAAAGACCAGAGGAGGACCAAATTTCAATGCTATGGTTGTAAGACTCTCGAGTTTGGCATCATTGCTAATCTTTAAAATCGATTACAAAAAAAATATATGGTATTTTCGTGAATTTTAAAGTAAGTAAGCAATTTTGACCTTCCTTTGAATGTTTCAACAAAAATTTTGGCAAAAATAGACTTCAATATTTTGCTTGTTCAGATGGGTCTTCTTGTTGATCGAAGCAATTATGTAGTAGAAACAATTTACTAAAATCAACATTAGGGCTGTGAAATCTGCTGCTTGAGACACTCTCTACCCAACATAACTTACGATCTTTGCTAGAAAATTATCGTTTACAGGCTTAAATACCAAATGCAAGGATAAGAACACAATTTTCTTGTTTCGGGAATTTATCAGGAATACTCCCGACCGGATAACACTACTAATTAATAACATTGGGTTGCTAAGTGGGTGCAAGAAGTTACCTGAAGTGTAGGCCGCGAACTTGCAGTTGCAGTAGATGCCTTGCTACTGCTTGATTGCTTATGTGCCGAGTCGTTGCTGCCATTTCGACTCCGTAGATCTGAAAGACTCGCTGCCGAGGGCGTCGACGTCTGCATCGGGAGGTCCATGGGCGGTCTAGAGAGATCAGTTAGTGAATAGGACTGGCTAGGAGGCATCCACATGGAGTTCTGGTGCTTAGTAAGGCAGAAAGCTTTAATCATTCCTGCGTTAAATGCATAAAGTGCGCTGGCATCCAGCCAGAACCAGAGTTTTAAAATAATATGGGCAATATTTCAACACTTTAAATTATAGCAAAAAATCAATCATTTTTAAACTATTTTATGCAATATTGTGTAGAGTAAGTATTTAAGAAGTTTATTCGCCAAGATTTTTACAAACACTAGTAGTCACTTGGAGTATAAATACATCGTATATTTTAGTATCAAAGCTGTGTTACACCTTCTTCCAACTGTTACCTTTTGGAGGCAGGTTCCTGACTGACAGGTGGCCGCCCTCTATGTGCTGCTTTCATGCGAATTTCTTTGAGTGGCGGACGGACGGGTGGCTCGTTCAAGGACCCTTCGCTGGCCGACGGTGTCTCGATGGTCAACACATAGCCCAGAGCTTTCGGGGGGTCAGTTGCTGTTGCCCTCGACTTGGTGCTCAGGTTTTCGTGACGTGACAGCTGGAAATTCTTACCGCTGATTGCTGACAAATCCCAAGGTTGATTACTCACTTTGCACTCACAAAACCTTGGGTCCTTAAAGCATACTGCACACTTGCATGGGTCTTTCTGCACGGTTTGAAATATGTTATCATGGTTGATGGATTCTGAAAGAATTTTCGAGTCCTGGTTATCTTTTTCGTTGCCACAACATTGACAGACGCTCTTCTTCTGCTTCAACACCTGGTCTGAGTTGCTAGGATACCAACGCGGTTGAATTATGGGGAGTTCAGCGATCGAGTCGGATGTCTGCACCACTTTGGCGTTGATGGATGTTGTCGAAGTAGCCGCGTTCATCAGCCGGATTTCACGGGAAAGCTGCGGAGTTTCCGCGGACCCACACGATGAACCATGTAGCAAACGACTGCTGCTGGAAGAAAACTCTTCTGCCGTCGGCCTGCGACCCTTCGGAGGTTTCACGTGGCACTTGCAACAACATGACGCAGTCGGAGACTTGGAAGTGGACATCATCATCGACATTTCTCGGAGCTTGGCCAGCTTGCGCTCGCACTGGCAGCAGCACAACGGGTCGAGACTCGACTGCTTTTCCGCGCTCCTTCGAGAGTCTGTCTCGCTGCCGCCGGCCTGAACGTAGACGTTTATCCGGCCGTGGCGTGCGCGGTGGTCGAGACTCGTGTCCGACGACTCGCTGGTCGACGAGGTCGTCGCGCAGTCGGGCACGCACACGCGGCTCGGGACTTGCGTCTGCACGTTTCTCGTCGCGCCGATGTGGTGGTGGGACGACCAGTTTTCCTCGCTCGCCGTCAATTCGGTCGAGCTCCCTGCAACGGGGACGGACTCGTCTGTGCCGGAAACTCCGAGCATCGTCATCACCGTGTAAATGTTTGGACTCGAGGGCCGGTCGCCGCTACGATTGTTGTCGTGCCGTTCCAGCAAATGCTTGAGTTTGTTTAGGTGGTGAATCTTGCGAGTGATTTGAGCGAGTTCGTCGTTTCGCTTGCCAGGACTGTGCGGCTTACGCTTGTCAGGTTGGCGCCTTTTCTCGGATTGGGTGAGCGCCTGTCGCCAGTCCCTGGTCTCTAGTGTGGTGGACGTACTGGTGGACGTACTGTATGGAAGGCTAGAGTGGTCCGAACTACTCGGAGCTCGGTAGCGTTGCGAGAGGGAGCTCGAGTCGCCATGCATTCCGTGGTCCGATTTTGGCGATCTCGTTCGGCAAGTGATTGCGTTTGTTCTCTGTCGACGTTGAGTCGAGCTTTGATTGGAGCAATCGCGTTCATCGATGGGTTGGTTAGGCACGTAAACTACCGATGCACCGGTAGTCGAACTTTCTTCGTCGTCTTGATACTCGGTTTCGATCAACTTTCGAACCAATCGCTTGATTAGCTGATCTTTAGTTTGTGAATCCATTTCTTTCCTATTGCCAAGAAGTGTCTTGAAGTTTTGTACGCCTTCCTCAAGATCTCTTGCCAAAGAGTTTGATGCTACTCCCCAAGCGATAGCGTCGTTGGACGACGGCTCATCGGGACTTTCGTGTTTTCTGGCGTTAGCGTTTTCGTAAACGTCTCCGGGAAGGTACTCGAAGCTGTTTGCGCTGCCGATGGTACCATGTTCGTTGGTTACGTTGCCTGACAAAGGAGTCTCGTTAAAGTCGCTCGAACTTGACGAACGTTCTTGAGCCGGACCTCCGCTGGCCAGGGGTGCACAGTAATTGCTCTTCTTAATTGCACCCGAACTTTTTGCAGGGCCCAAGTTTTGTTGTTTGATCTTGTCAATGACCTTCTGATGCTCAGATGCGTTTCTTTGGATTTGTGCAATAAATCTCTCGGCATCTACTATAGACACTTTGTTCAGCGACTTGTCTGAGCTCGAAGAGGAATCTTTTTTGGATTGTTTTTCTGAATCACTTCGTTCTCCGGCTTGTATACCAACGGAGGATTGCGTAACAATAGGTGTGGTTTCTGATGTCTGAACTGTTTGGTCTCTAGTGTTGAGGGAAAACTGTTGATCATATTTTTTGCTACCAAGTCTACTACTCACGGTGTGCTTTGAGCTCAAATAGGCTTGATTTTTGTGGGAAATACTTGTGTCACTTTTCCTGCGGGAATGAAGCATGGTTGTTTCAACGTGTTCCTGCAAACAAAGATCGGTAGCAGACAAACTTTTCATGGTTGGAAACTTGTAGCCATCCCTGTGTTCACCACTGCTCTGTAAAGGGGAAATATCATCTTCAGAAGCTACTGCTAGAATCAACGACCTCCGATCTGCTTCTTGTGGCGTGGATTTAGCAAGTGGTTCGGAAATTGCTCGCACTCGAGTTTCACTTGACGTGGCTATTTCCAAGGCAGCAAGGGAATTACGAACAGATTTCTCATCTTCTTCCTGTTTTGAAGAAACAGATACGATATCTCCACTTTTAGAGAGGCTACCAGTGCCACTTGAGCCTAGTTGAAATGCTGCAGATCCCCTGGCTAGGGCAAGGCGTTCCATGATGCTAAGATGGGATCTGTCTCGCTGTTCATACTGATAACCTACATCTGCACCGCTGTCCCATTCTAAGCCTCTTTTGTTCGATGCAATGCTAGATGCAGGGGATGGGACCCGTGGACCACTTGTGTCTAGGCTAGCATGAAATGCCGCCTTTCCTGCCTCGTTAATATTTCTTGAATCGGCCTCGTGCTGATGTTGTGATTTAGGTCTATCACTGTAATCAATTCTTTCAATGTGCCCTTTATTGATAGAACCTTGCGGATCAGCTTCATGGTGAGTAGTACCACGGTCACGGCGTCCCTGTTTAGCAGAGCTATACTCTCGACGAGCTACTTCGGTTAAGGATGGGAACGAGTTCGCTTTTGCCCATTCATCCTCCCTGAAATGTTTGATAGGGCCAGATGGTAGCGACTTTGACTGCGGGATCTGAGAGTCAGAATACAAGTAATATTCGCGTACTTGAGAGGAGACACTTTGCCTTCGGGACGATTGTTGTTCTTCTGCAGGTTCATGACAATCAGGAGAATTTGAGGTTGGATTGGAATCCATCTCGAGTTTCTCGACTTCGCAGCAAATGAACTTCAGTGAGGCGTCAACTGATTTGTATTTAATTAAGTGTTATGAAATTAGTTTCCCAATAACTCAGAATTCAACGATATTACAAACTTTAACAATAAACTTCAAAAGCCAGACCGTTCCAAAAGCGTGAAGTAAACAACAATGGCGGATACTCACGTGACGACTGAATTTTCAAATCGACACCAACAGCCGCATTTTTTATTACAATACGAATAATTCTCAGAGCTTCAATTAAACTCACTGTCGAGTGTCAACGCTGATATTGCAGAATAATATATACAATTTTCAGTAAAATTTTACCTAAGATGAAAAATTATGTTCAACATGTAGAGATTTTTGGATTTTGTTTTACAATATGACCAAATTCTACTTGACAAGTTGGAAAATTGTGCCCTAGTCTTGTTTCTCAGGGTATAATTTTTTGATCGTAGCGTAGCCCTGTAGCACGGGGAGTTTTATTCACTGTAGATGGTTCACATTGTTGCTTGGGGAAATAATGTAAATTAGGGAATGGGGAGAGAGGGAATTTTACAATTAAAGCATGGCTTTCTTTGCCAAAATAGTCATGGCTGGAAACTGTGGCCGCCTCGGGGAAATATGAGAGGGACCAAAGTACCATGATGCTCTGTGCCAGATGTAAGAGCTAACAGTACGAGAAACAACCAGACAAAATGAAATCAGTAAAACAATTTTATTTTTAGGAAATTTAATTATGGTACAAGTTATAGCAATAATTTAATTTCTCTACATGTTCCATTCTGGCTGTAAGACGATGACAAAGGTTCAACAATGTCAGCTGTGGAAGATATTTTGTAAACATTGCTGATCAACAATTTTGGAGCACATCATAAGGATTTCACTTATTTTTAATGATAACGCAATAACACATCAAACTTATTTCAATAATGTATTTTTAACTGATGACTAAGTAAAATATCAACTACCTTCACAATTTCAATTGATAGTCTTCAGAACAATGGTACTTGCATATGCGAGTAATGTGATGGCATAGCGTTTACAATATATACTTCCTTTCATAGCAATTTGTTCCAAAATACCTTAACTTGCCTAACGAGGAGACTTCGTCTTCGTCTTCATTTTTAATGAAGAATTGAGAATTCGGGGTGAATTTTCAACCTCATCTGGTGACAAGTTCTCCTGGAAGTTTGAATTTCCCATTGAAATCGGGGTACTACTTGCATTTACATTCCATAACTCTACTTTCCTTACTTTAATCCGAGATAAGCTCGACGGACTTTTGTGCGATCCCGAGATGACTGGTGATTTTGAAGAGAAGCCTGCAGTAACAGGAGACTGAACTTTGTATGCTGTCTTCCTTGGCAATTTTTCTTTTGTAATTGCTTTTGCCGCATTTTTAACAGATGCCATTGAACCCTGAAATCATTATTTTTGTCTCATTTACTGAATTTTATGCATCGAAATCCGCAGTGCCGTGGCACAACCACTCCTACAAAAAAATGTGATATTGTGGAAATTTGATAAAAGTCTAAAGTCTAAAGTATAAAATTACCTACATTACATACTTTGATATCTTTGGACTTACAAACTACTTAGAGTTTTTCAACAGGAGATGAATAACGTTTTTAAAATATAACATTTGCTACAGAAATTCTTCAGTCAGTTATTTTTGTAAATTGATAGGAATGTTTCTGTCGTATTAAATAATTTGTGGTCAGTTGCACTCATTACCACTTTTACCGTTAGGAAACTAAATCATTGTGCAGCACTCTCCGTTCCTTAAAAACGGTTTTTCAGTTGGCTACGGGATCACATTTATATTCGCAAAAAACCCCGAAATCTTCAAGTTTCTCTGAGGATCTGACAACCGTTTATCATCAAAAATTTTGTTGAAACCGTTCCTCATTTGCCTCTCCCCCTTTTCGAACTAAGCATTAACGCCCCTAGTTTGTGCAAGTGCAGTTGCCCCGCACCCCCCTCACAGGGGGCCCTCAAGCCTTGCGGGGGCGGCGTGGGTCTCCGCTACGCCACTGGATATCCGTTATGAAAGGGCGTAAAAGAATAGGTGAACAATTGATAGTTGATAATAGGATAATTAATCAGATGCTTAGTGGCTACTTGAACCTCTTTAGGCTATTTTACTTCCTAACATTGTTCTTTTTGGTAAAATGTCAAACGGCAAAATATATTGGTAAATAAGAAGTTAATAAACAAATTGAGATGATTACAAAGATGATGGAAAAGGTTTTGCAAGAAAAGAATACTATAATTAATGTATTTATCTACTGCATGCTAAGTTATATTTTTCTTCTAGGTACCCAATCAACACAGATAAATAAATATGAATAACTTACACCTGACGATTGATCTCCAACACATCTACGTTTAGCAGTAGGAGTCGTTCCAGGTGACTGACTTTTTTTATTTGGGTCGCTCTGTATGGCCTACAGAAGAAAAAAAAATTTTTTGATTATGAAGACAATCTTTTGCAGCAATGTATCTGATATAGTTAGCTGTTGAGGAACTTTACACCTGTTGCTCTGCAACATAACAGTTAGCGAGTTGTAAGAATTGGAAACAAGCAGAGTGTAATAGGTTCGATTTTTTCAATCAAAGCAATATTCTTAAATATCATTTTATGTTCTTGCAATCTACATCCTCGAATATTATTACTGCTGACATTGTACTTTTAATTGCCAGCCTCAATAAATTGTAAATACAGAAAATCTCGAAAGTTTTAGTTATTGTGCATTTTATTGGTGCTACAAATACTTTTTTTCTGCTCAGCTTTCAAATATTTTCCACTAAATCAAAACAACTTGAAAGTTATTGTTTGATGATTGTTTGGTTGCATCGGCTAAATATCTTAATACCTTCCAGAACAAACTGTGAGGGTCAATTACTTTTCTCTAAAACTTAATAAAGTTAGTTAATTACTTAATTAATTACTTAATTAAGTAGTGCTAAAGGTAGTTCAAAACAAGGAAAATTTCTTGCTGCAGTAAACAGAATGAACTATCAACATCTATCTACAACACTGCATAAGGTGAGTACAGGAATGTTCATTAGGTACAAATATCTCATTTGAGTAGTTTTTGCAGGTCCGTCTATCCTTGATTAACTAGTGGCTGAGGCTCCTTGTAGTGGGAAGGGGTTAGAAAATATCTCGGGGTGCTTATTCCAAGTAAATCTATTAACACAATCCAATTGCAATACTTACCGGTATCAGCTCCTGTATTTTAAACTTCTCTCTGGCAAGCTTCTCCTTTAGAGCTGCCATTTCGGCGAACCATTGTTTGCTAACTGCACGCACTTCACTGCGCCGAGTCGCCTGAAAGGGGTACACAATATTGGTAAGCTCGTCGAAGACGCCTAATTAATCCATGTCGAATCAGGCGAATCTTGGAGTGCTCATACTCACTCATGAAGGTATTTTTTTTGGGATATCGGGGAGATCGGAATCGGAATTTAAATTGTATAACTTGCTGGAACATTGTTGGACTTGATTCCAAATTTTTTTATTGGAATTGGAATTTTAATTTACCTTTAGTAGGTATGTAAAATAAAGTGAATTAAAAACATTCGGATATTACGAAAGCACCAAAAAAAAAAGTTAATAGTAACTAGATTGTAAGATAAAACTCCCTGTTATTTGTTTCTTGCATGCAATTGGGATTGAAATTGGAATTGAAATTTAGATTTTTGCTAGAAGCAGAATACGAATTCTTAACATCTTGGACTTCTAAAGTTCTTTCAATTTTGAAAAATTTAGAGAAAAGTCTATCTCCTGCATGAAACTGAAATTGCACAATTGGATTCTATAACTTCAACTTATTTATTTATTTATTGTTGCTTCGGACAGGTACATAATATCTGTATGAGCTATGGTTAT
>LVVV01432217.1:0-14380 GCA_001676325.1 Amphinemura sulcicollis
TACATGTTACGAAACGTTGGGAAACCAGTTAGTTCTTCACTTAGCATTCAAAACCCATTTTCAGTTAGTTTTTTTCAAAACTAGTGCTGAGTTTAGGTAAAGTAGACGAGTCTTAAAAATCTTATAAAACACCTTCTTTCTGCCATTTGACATTTTCTTCAACAGATCACTTTTGTTTTGCAGTCCACCCGTCGGGCGGTGGGCGAAAGGTGGTGGCTATTTACAATTACCGCGCGCGCGAGGCGCAAGACGTCAGTTTCAACAAGGGTGACACACTCGAGGTCATCGACGACACAGAATCTGACTGGTGGCGTGTGCGGCACTTGCGAACGGGCCAGGAAGGACTGATTCCGTGGAATTTTGTAGCCGAGGACAAGTCCGTCGAGAGTGAAGAGTGAGTGGCTCAGTTGTTTTGAGACTGGCGACTTTTAATGACAGACGAACTGCTGACCATTTTGGCTACCAATAGTTATTTCAAGTGATAAAAAGTCTGTGTCATTGACCATGGTTACTTTTAGCTAAACACTTTATTATTTTATCTTTAATTTAAACCAAGAATTTCTCCTGGGCCAACTGAGAATATGGTAGGGCCAATTAGTTGCAAATTTAGTCAGTTGTGAATACCAACTGTTAAGAATGTGTCCATTTGTGCTATCACCTGCAGTTAGGTAGAAAATTTATTTTGGAAGCACAGCAATAGGGTCTTCCAAAATCACCTTAGCAGAACCTTTTGGCACACTGTTCAACTTTATGCCCACAAATTGCCTTTCCTAATCCACTAGGCAGATGAGTATATTGAATGCTCTTAACTTTTCCTGTCACAAGAGAAAACAAAACTGCCTGTTGTCGATGTCCCCTCTAGAATAAATACTGAACACTCTTGCAGATGATTGCTGAACAGAGAACCCCAGGGGCATCAAGGCTATTAACATCCGATCTCAAATATTTGTTCCCTGTATCTGCTACCGAAAACTTACCGTCTGGTTTCACTCGCAGCTGGTACTTCGGCAAAGTGTCGCGCAAGGAGGCAGAGAAGCTTCTGCTCCATGATACGAACCCTCGCGGCACATACCTGGTACGCAACAGCGAGCACAACCCACGCGGCTACTCGCTGAGCGTCAAGGACTGGGAGGATGGACGCAATCACCACGTCAAGCATTACAAGATCAAGCCGCTCGACGACGGTGGCTACTTCATCGCTACAAACCAGAAGTTTGCATCGCTGCAGGCGCTGGTGTTGGCCTACACGCGTGAGTGACGTTTGCAAATAATTTCAAATAACTGTTTGCTGACAGTAGTGGCCGGTCAAGCTTTACCTCTGAAAAAGGCAGAAACCATATTGTTTGGGTTTAGTTTTTGGTCGAGGGAAGCCACACTAGCTCTTTAGCCTAAGGCTTGTCAGGAGGGGCTGGGAATGAGTACCTTAGGGTTGGGGTTATGAGGCAGCCATACCCATTTTATGGTGGAACTATGCCTGCATTTGCCTGGAATGGTTGTGGGAAATCACGGAAAAACCACAACCAGGAGAGTCGGCTTCCAGGATCGAACCAGGGACCTTCCGAATATAAGGCAGACGCGCTCTCACTGCTCTACCGTGCTCAGTTTAAAGTCATCTCTTCTTTTGCAATTATTTTATTCAACTCAAGTAAGTTGAATACCTCTTCATTACCCCTTCCCATTATCAATTTCAAGCTTTTTAAATAACCAGGCAACCAATTATGTATAATTAGGTATGTAGTAGTTATTATACAGCACTAGTGAAGAAAAATTTTGTTTGTGTTTTCAGGTAATGCTCTGGGACTGTGCCACGTGCTGTCCAAGCCGTGCCCCAAGCCGGCTCCGCAGATCTGGGACCTCACGCCGGACATGCGCGATGCATGGGAGATCGACCGCACCACTGTGAAGCTCACCAAGAAGCTCGGCCAGGGCAACTTTGGCGAGGTCTGGCATGGTGAGTCCAACATTAAGAGTCGTCGCCCCTGCAAGTTGCATTAGTTTTACTATGTAGTACCATATTCCCTTTTCATTAGTGAAATCTGCATTCAAAACTTTGCGTAATAATTACTCCGCCCCAAACGCTTTGCGGCTATTTATCACAACCAGAAACACAGTTTGAAATTCTTCTAACTCAGTCTTTAAATATTTCACTTATATCAATTAAATCTGTACTCTCTCTCGTCTCAGGCACATGCAACGGCACCGAAGTCGCCGTGAAAACACTGAAACCCGGCACAATGTCGACACAAGCATTCCTCGAGGAGGCGGCCATCATGAAGAAGTTCCGGCACCCGAAGCTGGTGGCATTGTACGCAGTCTGTTCCAAGTCGGAGCCAATCCTGATTGTGCAAGAGTTCATGTGCAACGGCAGCCTGCTGGAATTCTTGCGAAATGACACCACAGGCCCGACACTCTCGTTCAGCGATCTCGTGTACATAGCGGCGCAGGTCGCAAGCGGGATGGAGTACCTTGAGGGCAAGCAGCTCATACACAGGTAAACTACGTTTGCAGCCATCCAACACGAAGCTAACTTAACCTAGACCCTCAAGGCACTTGATCAGCTAACTTATAACCTTTCTATACCTATACTAAAGCCATCTGATCAATAGTGGTCACCGGTTTTTATTGTGACCACCTCGAACACCTCGTCCGAGACTAGAAACTTCGACGTTTGGTACCGGGGACCTAGCGACCGATAACATTTGACTCGGAAGTTTATTTAAGATAATTAAATTTTATGCTTGGAAATCAACGATTACAAAGGGAAATTAAAACAATGATGCAATAAGATATCAAACTAATCCCATATATTGCAACATGATGTGACATCTGTAAACTTATCTTGACCAAATATTCAAACACTGCTTGCAATTTTGTGATGTTTTCAAGAGATCTTAACACATGATTATTCAAACTTACAAAAGCAAATGTACGTTTAGCCAATTCATCTGTAGAAAAATGTGTCTATTCCAACCAAACCCTTGTGATAGAAACACAAAATTGGAATCCGTCCCTCAACCACATTGTCCTGCGGAGCTGACAAGATTGCGGCTTTCAGAGATCTTGCGGCACGTAACGTCCTGGTCGGCATCGACAACACAGCCAAAATCTGCGACTTCGGACTGGCCCGCGTCATCGAGGACAACGAGTATTGCCCGAAGCAGGGCTCACGATTCCCCGTCAAGTGGACCGCGCCCGAGGCGATCGTCTACGGGAAGTTCTCGATCAAGTCGGACGTCTGGTCGTACGGCATTCTGCTCATGGAGATCTTTACGCGTGGCCAAGTGCCCTATCCGGGTACGTACCAACACGCCGATTTTCTTGGCTTACCAAGCATTTTATCTTTTCTTTAAATATTTGATTTAATGAGTTTAGATGGTGCCACACCAGGACATGCTTCTAAAGTTGTTCTGTGCAGCTGCTGTGATCCATAAATTGGGATTGGTATTGGGATGGGAATTGGGATTTGGGATGACATTAGCACTACAAATCACAAGCTCTTTTGCTGATTTGCTGCCGCAAAATCATATGCAGGTTTAAAATCACAGACATATAAATTCAAAATTCAGGAACAAAAAAAAACTACATCTGGATTGGTGAATGGAAGTTTTTAGAGCCATGAGATGATGGTTAAATATGCTTAACAGTATTGCTCTGTTAAGAGGAGTTTTGTGGCCCTAAAAAGCCAGCCATCTTCTTCTGAAGATGAACAGATCAAATCCTCTGAACCTCTGACCAGAGCAAAACGGTTAAGCTCTTTCAATATACATCTGAATTATTAACCAAAATCCAAGCAACGTAGGTTATGTTACTTCGACACCTATGTTACTGAAAGTAAGATTTTTTTAGACTCCAATTTAAAGTTTTTTGATGCCCATCTTTCCCCACAAGAAACAATTCTTTACCCCCGGCATCCCAAAGGCCTGTGAAGTGCAATCACCCGACTAAAGCCCGCCCTTCCCGCTTGTCCAGGCATGCACGGCCGTGAGGTCATCGAACAGGTCGAGAAGGGCTACCGGATGCCTCGCCCGGCGACGCAGAGCGTCGACGACGAGATCTACCAGCTGATGCTCAAGTGCTGGGACAGCACGCCCGAGAAGCGGCCCGCCTTCGCGTTCCTCAACCACTACTTCGAAGACTTCACCATCACATCCGAGCGACCTTACAGAGAAGTGTGCGACTAAGATGTGAAACGATCGTGACGCCGCATCGACATGATGCGAACTTAACCGTAATGAGTCCGGACGAAATCCATCGGACGGAACGAAAGTGAAACGGCTACGTCGCATTGGGAGTGCGGTCACGGCAAGCATTCCAAATGATCTCGGGAGATTTTTTTTTTCTTCGGTATCGACATTGCAAAAGGCACGGGCAAAAGTCTACAGGGTATTGCTCAACGGGCGGAGTGCGCGACTGGTTCTTGGGAGATATTTTGAGACGAGAGTTTTCGTTTTGCCGTGCAAGTCCTCGGATTTTCTATTGGTTACGACACGCAAAACTTTATCCGGATCGCTTGCTCCCATTATTCGATTCCTTTACGAACGTTGCGTGAAATGTTTTAAAAGGTTTCGGAACCCCCTCGATTACTTACCCACAAATTATGTAGGTATTACTATTTTCCTTAAGGTTTAAAAAATTCCTATTGTTTTAAATCCAATGCATTTAATGCTGTGCTTTGAAAGAAACCAGTCATTTACATTTCAAGTGCTGGATTGCGTAAAACTTGACTCGATTCACAATTGTCATTGTTAGGGTATATATACTCCATACTGTATTGAGAATGAATGTGGTATTGCACCTCCAAAGAGGCCTCTTCCACTAGAATTGAGTTGAATGTTTTCAAACTTGTCCTAATACCAATGTCCAGCTCAACGTTTTGAAACTTTGTCTCGAGTCTAGCAGTAAAGCAGTCTCTTACAATGCATGTAAACTCTACTTCTCAAGATGATATGCAGAAAGGTAATATTAATTATCAAAGAGAGATGGAAACAAAGTGAGTAGTATTTTGCTAAACATTATTAAATAGTCAAGTTTATTTAATGGAGTTACTAACGTAAATTGTATGACTGTATATTTGCTTTGCCAAAGCTTTCGAAATAATAAATTAGTGATTACTAGTTAGTGTTAGTACATAGGCCAGGTATGCTCGGACTTGCTGAAGGAAAGAATGCACGCTGCACTCTACAACAAACCAAAAGTACAAGTTTACGCTCCAAAAAGAAAATGAGGAAAAAATATATACATTTTTTGCTGTACCCTTGAATGTTTCTTGAATTTGCAAAGGAAGTCACAATCTAGACCAAAAGGGTATTTTCATACTAGAACGATCGTCGCGTCAAACACTTTTGTGCCTTTCAAAACTTACAACCGCTACCAATCTTTTCCGGACATGAATTTCAGAAGAAAACGATAATCTTTTAGCGATACCTTTCGGCGTAGATAAAGTGATTTATAATGACAAATAAAATAAAAAACAAATAAAATAGAGGTGGCTAGCTATACGTGTTGTACCTTCTTGCATTTTTTAAAAAGCATTTTTAAGATAATTAATCTATTCAAACTTTGTATACGGTTTTCTTACTCGTTTTTTTTCTCTCTTAAGAAGTAGTTTACAAAATTGTTTAGGCAACTTTCCCGTGCTTCGAAAACATATATTTACCAAATGATAGATTTAGATTGTTTCGAAAAGGACCAACGGGATTGTACTCTTCTGAAACGTCTGTGTTATAAACTTATGACTTGTAGTCAAGAGTCGAGTCGAATTCGGCTGGCTTTCGTAGATCGTAACTTGTCGAGTGCTCATGCGTGTTTTAACTATCTCTTAACTAATCAACTACATACATTTATTTAATCTGTGTTCAAAAAAAAATTCTGTGCCACTGACAAAAAACCGAGAGCTAGCCTTTCTGTTTGGAACAATCACTCCCGAACTACAGTATTCCAGGCTGTAATCATTTTATTTTAATAGTAACTTTTATGTCTACAAAATAACATTGTAACTACAGAATAATATAATAGTAAATGGTACCACAATTCTTTGTAATACTACTAAAGTAAAAATGTATAAAATTTTAATAGCTCATAGAATCACAGAAAATATTACCTTAATTAATATAAAAGGTAGGAAATTCATAGCAAATACATTAAAAATGCCATCATCATTCATAACAATTTAAAAGTTCAATTAATGATGCTAAATGCTTGGTTTGGTATAATTTGTAAATAAATAAATTCATTGTACTGTACCAAAACAAAATTTTGAAAAAATTCTTTGCTACCTGCTCTGCCAATACTGCCCTTGTTTGTTGTTTGTTCTTAAGGAGTGCATGTGCTTCTAAGTTCTAAATGTTGCTAATAATTAGGTAAGTATATAATAATATAATACACAATCATTTTGGCAACACGTGATAGGTAACTGCAAAATATTCTCTACACCGTGTGGTGAAAGTGGTACCCTAAACGTCTAGTAACTTGTACCTAGAAGAATTAAGTTTTGTTGGTAAAAGGCCTTTCAGCAATATTAAAAAGTTTTTCATGTTAAGCTTGCTTTGGTTTTTGCTGTAGATGTTCAAATAAATTCCCAGCACTACCAGTAGGCCCGACCAAACATACCTGCAAAAAAGTAAAGGTACAGAATTACTTCATTATCGGAACCTGAACATAGTCTTCAACAGCATTAGCATAGCTTAGTAGCTATGCTAATTAAATGCTGTTGAAGACTATGGTTACCAGACTCACTAGAGCAATTTTTTAACCAAAGCATTTGATTAAAATGGGTTGGAATTTTAAGGGCTTTAGATTCTGGTTACAAACTTCTAGAAATGAAAATTACAAACTGAAATAGTAGGTAATAAAAACTAAAACTTCCAATTTTGTGTCAAGGATTGAAAATAAAATTTTGGATGCATTTCTTAACAACCACCAATTTTTGGAAGTTGTGTATTATATTGGGTTCAAAAATTTTGGCCTTGTATGTGCTCCCTTGCAATATGTGAAAGCTTTTCAATGCAATATAAATTTTAATTCTAATTCTAATGTTGATTAAACAAAATTCAAATTCTGATCCCAAAGAATCCGATTATTTTTAATTCCAATTCCAAATTTTGACCCATGATTAAAAAAACCTTCCCTGTGTAAAATAATATTTTATCGGTAATAAGACAAAAAGGAACTCACTGGAAAGTGAAGGGCTTCGAAAAGAAGACAAAGGACATGATAATGGTAACTGCCTTTCGACAAGTTGTAACCGTCACTGCAATCAAAGCACCGTGTGTCTGTACCAAGGTGAGCACCACTTGAATGCCCAGGTATCCAGACATGGAGAAAAGTAATCCATATCCATAAGTTTCTTTCGGGTGCTTTGAGCAGAATTGGATGCCTTCAGAAATTTGTCCAGTCACTAGCATGATCACAAAAAGGTACAGAAATCCGATTCCATATGAGTACAACACAACTTCAGTATTTGTGGCTTTGTTTGCTTTCATTGACTTTTCTTGGACGTTGCCAATAACAGCATCACAGAGTAGGGCACAGGTTATCATTACAACACCCGTAACGTTGAATGTTGGGGACACTTGACTGTCTGCTAGCGTAAACAAAGTAAGACCGAGACACATAAAGAACGCAGCCATGAAATCGATTGGACCATATCGTTTTTGTTGAATTAAGATGCTGCCGATCATAACAGGAATCAACTTGCAGCACTTAAATATCACTTGAGTAGGGTAGTTGAGATATCCAAGCGAAGAGTTGGAGAAACCCATTGTTCCCAACGTAAGAAACGCGAGAAGCAGGTACGTCTTTAAAGGGATTTTCCGTGTCGTCAATCTTTTCGCTGCACTCTCGATGAGACCAAAGAGAGTGTAATAGGCGAATTGAATTAATGTCAAATACCACCCATATGGCTTGAATCCATCAAGGGTAAATATTAATTCCTGAAAATTTCAAAAGTTTGGTTATGCGGGCTCGTACATTCAAAAGTTTTATGAAATTAGCGGAGTATCACATTACTCTTACCTGAAGATAGCCGTACACTAGGTAAAATACAAATACCCCTAAACAACATATTAGAAACTGGGCTGTGGAGTTTAGGTGCCCAATATTAAACCACAAAATTTTGATGTCCTGTTGGACAGTTTCCTTATCTTTTGTTATGTCTTTCCCTATACTGTCAGAATTTGTAATTTTAATCTTCACGTCCATTATGAAATAGGTTGACACTCAATCACACAAAGAATATTATTGTTAATTGCATTTTTTGCAAAACTCATTCAGTTGACGTGGACGTGACAGATAAGCAATGAGCAAATTTCAATATCCCGCGGCACTGGCAGCCAGCTGGGCTTGACTTTTAGGAGGGAAAATTGTAAAATTTTATTTGATATTCGAAGATTAGATTTATGAATAATAAAACAAAAAAATAAAAAACATTGAAAATGACATAAACAAGACATGAATGACATAAAAAATAACATTGCCAACAATACGGACCTTATCAAGTTCAATCGACAACTGTGGTAGAACGTAAACATGTGAACGTGTAAGTTACTACCCCGGTACACAAACATTGGCAATTGATGCTCTTTTCTATTGAGTTGACAAGAACATATGATAAATATTTGCCAAAATCTCTCAGTAAAAATTGAATTTTTTAAAGGATTTTGGGGCTTTAAAAAACCGTTCTACAATATTATGGTAACTGAAAAACAATATTTTCAGTTTCAGGAATCTCATTTGATTGCCAAGAGTATGAGGATCCCTATGAAATTTGTTTAGTAACAATCAGAAATTTTTTTTGCAGAAAAAATAGAATTAAGTACCAGGTGGTTTTTGGGTTAATTAAGAGAATTAGAAGGCCTAGAAAAAATACGCAGTGATCACTTTGGTTTCCCAGCGTTTGTAACGATCAGACGAAACGATATTTTCAGTGTCTGAAATCTCATTTGATTGCCAGGAGTAAGAGGATGCTTTTGATATTTGTTTCGTAGCTTTAATACAATTATTGTGGCCAAAAAAATTCAACTTTGCTGATCCAAAAACAGTCAATAACATGTTGCCTTCATTTTGTTACAATTGCTTGATTTACAGCCACATAATAGGATTAGTAATGCATATACTGCACTTGTATTAGTTGTAAGGCCAATTTACAATCATCTTAGCCATTAATATAACAAAGAATCACACAACTAATTGTTAAAACCAATAAAATAATGCCCAGAAAAAGTAGTGTCAGTTATTCAATTTAATTTCTGTGTTTCACATTCCATTTAAAAGAACGGGTCCATGCGTGGAGGTAACTTCTGAGCTTCATAGAAAAATTTGTAAGAAAATCAAGATTTCAGCTAAGTTTTGGATAACTTATATTTTGTCAATGCCATTGGATTTCCTGTTTCATTCGAAAATTATCTGTTAAAGATTATGCTAGCTCTATGGCACTCGGTGTGTGTGAACGAACGAATTGCAATGAAATTTTCAGGGAACCTTAGAAGTTGGAACCCTTTTAGCTTAGATCTCCATTGCTTTTGAGAACGATCCGTGCATTTCTCTGTCTTTTACAGCAGTTCTCCTTCCGTCCATTCATTCATACGTTCAGACAAGAGCCACTGTGGATTTTGCTGACGCTTATGCTATGCGCTAATCAGTACACTAACGGCCAAACTGCCTGGATCCTGAATTGATGCCTCCTGAAACTCTATTCGCTCGCTCATCCCTTCAACGAGAAAAGGCGATTGTAGAGTTTACTAGAATTAAGTTTGTTGAAGCTAAAAGTGTTGGTGAAATGAATTGCTTATGTGGCTCATGTTTTTGTTGATCTGTTTTTGAGTACTACCTATTGCCACTGGGAAGAAAATGCTATTTGAATGTTTTCCAATTCCCCACATTTTGCAATTGACTTTCATTTTGAAGAAATGGATATTTTTGCATTGTAATGCTCATTGATGCTTATTTATGGAAATTTAAACTAATGTTAAATGTGGTTACCACTCATGCGTCAGCGCACCTAGGGAGGGAAAGTGTCACTATGCACTTAGCAAGTCAAAGCTTTGCTCCCGAGCTGAAGTGTTTTGGAATTTGGAGCATTAAGGACATTTGATGTAAAGTTCCAAAAGTCACAATGACGAACCCTAGAAAAAGCTTTAACCATGCATTTAATACCCTGAAAAATACTTTGCAGGTTGGTTCATATTCAGTTGCAAGTACTTTTAATTGCAAATTGTACAGTAGGCCACTATACTTAACCTTAAACCTGTGGCTTCTGTGTTTGATTTGAAAGCCAGTATCAGCTTTTTTTTATTGATTTTCAGACTGCAGTCCAAGAATCTTTTGAAAAAGAAGATGAAGAAATATTATTTACGAAGTATATGGAGATTACAATCACAAGGTCAGTTTAGAAGTTTGCTACTTTTTTTTCATTGTATTGGAGCCTGGTCCGCCAGTGATTATATCTTTATATTTTGTTTTCAGCGAGGTGGACAAACGCAGTGTTTTAGATCTTGTGCTGCGAGAGCATCTTAATCGTTTAGTTGCCAATAGCACTAAAGATATCAAACTGCTGGAATCGTTTGTGACGTTTACCATCCAAGCAAGTCGAAAGGAGATCAGTACGGCAACGATGCCAGTCGTGCTGCTAGGGGATATATTTGATGCATCTACTGTCGATCAGAGTGAGAAGCTCTTTACTTATGTTGAGAAAGAACTCAATGTTTGGAGAGAACCATTATTCTACCAGCCATGCAAGAACAACATGTTGAGAATGTGCAACGATCTTTTGAGACGGTTATCTCGTTTCCAAAATGCGTACTTCCGAGGAAGAATCCTAATATTCTTGGCTGCGTTCTTTCCGTTCTATGAACGATCCGGGCTAAACATTGTTAGTGAATTTAACCTTGACAATGAGACTGCGTATGGCGGAGATAAAGAATCTATGGACATGAAAGAATTTCTGTCGGACAACGAAGAATCAAAGTCGGATTCAAAGTAAGTACTTATTAAAACAACGATATGACAAGCCGAAAAGTTCTTTCTCGAATTTGTGTTAATTCTGTTTCCTTTTAGAGCCAACATGGACTACAATCTGTACTGCAAATTTTGGTCATTACAAGACTTTTTCCGTAACCCTAACAAATGCTTCAACAAAGTTGACTGGAAAACATTTACAGCTGTAAGTTAAAATATTTAGTTTTGAACTATTAAACCGGAATGTAGGAAAAGTCACTCAAGTTATCGCAATTAAATATCACTTGACTTCCTGCATTGAAAAATGCAATTTGCATTTCAATGTTTGTTGGTTTGCACTCAAAATTTAAAACTCATACGATTTACCTCGTAGGTAAATGCTTTGCAAGAATTGTCGTGTTGAAAGTAAGAGCAATTCAAGATGAGGTGTCAACCACCCTGTAACGATTTTTAGCATACAATTACATTCACTATTTGGTCGTTGCTAAGTCCGTTCTTTTACCCAGTAACGAATTTGGGGGAAAATTAGCTTTCCTCGTGCGGAAATTTGAACCAACATTGCTCAGAAATCTGGCAGATCCAAGGTTGATTGATTCCACTGTACCTTCAATATTTTATTGCAATTCTGTGCTGTTAACAACTCTGTGGACACAGATGCACACACAAAACAAAACAAAAAATGCAGGCCAGTGCAATTGAGAGAATTTACTAGCTTATCCACAAAATCTATAAGCTTACAAAACTAAAATAAACTTTGCTTACTTCTCTTAGCACACGAGTCACGTCCTCTCTGCATTCAGCAGCTTCAAGCTCGAGGACCTCGGCCACGCCGGCCTCCCTGACACACTCACAGCGCTCAAGATCGAGGAAGACAAGCTACCTACTGGCCTCCTAGAGCTTGCCTCCAAGGAGCAGTACTTTGCCAAATTCCTGACCAACCAGAAGTTGCTCGAGTTGCAGCTGAGCGACACAAACTTCCGCCGACAGATTCTGATGCAGCTGCTCATCACGTTCCACTACCTTAGCTCGCCGGTTAAGTTTAAGAGCGAGAGCCAGGAGATGAAGGCCGACCAGAAGGAGTGGATCTCCGAGACTACGGACACAATACACACGTGAGTAGGGTCGTAAAGTTGCAAATGAATTCTGGCCAAACTGTAAATATATCATTCTTGTGGACTGGTGTTGACATTTTGGTGGCAAAACCGTTCATTTGGGATTTCAATAAAATTCTTGGTCTTCGAAAGCAATTTGCAAAAAAAAAATCATGCGCACTAGATAACTAAGTAGATATAGGTATTACACTTGTCTTTTGTTCTAATTTAGTAGCAAAGAACCTAAAATCGAGTGAAATCGTTTTTAACGTACAATCGCTTTCATTGGGCAGTACCTAAGTCTAATGAAATCTACAAAAATCAAATATTGTCTCAATAGTAACCAATCTTTATAGATATCAATATCATACAACTGGATTGCACATATCGTGACAAAACCACCACCCTGACTATAAAAACACAGTTCTAAGTAAAAAATAACAAACGAAACTCGTTCCCTTGACAGACTGATTGCCGAGACCCCGCCTGAGGGTGCTCGCTTCCTAACAGCAGTCAAGCACATGATGAGCCGCGAGGAACACTGGAACGACTGGAAGAACAAGGGCTGCCCATCATTCCGTCCGCCCATTCTGCCCACCGACGACGAAGATTCCGTTGGTGGCGAGCGCAAGAAGATTCCGCTGGTGCGGCCGCGTCGCGCTAAGAAGCGTCTCGGGGAGGTCATGATGGAAGCAAATGCGCAGAAGAAGAACTTCATGGGACAGTGAGTAGCTGTTTACATTTAATTTGGTCAAAAAATAACAGGCTGGGACAGACTTCGATGGAAGGCTAAAGAAGCGAGTTAAACTGTCAATGAGTTATATCTCCTATAATAATAATTCATGATAGCTAACTATCTGAAAAATAATGCTAAATTGCTTTGGGATCCTCTGGGAGCAAAGCAAATACATATGACTCTTTGTAATTTACATAACGCAATTGGTAGCGTTTCATTCAGAGGATTCTCTAGTTAGTCATCATAACAAAACAATTAACATAAATCGAAAACTGATATGATGTTAGGTGCTTTAGAAGAGCAATGTTGTTCCATAATTTATTCAGTAAATTGTGTTTGGTTTTTTCTGGAATGGTACTGGAAAACTATTGGGACTGAGACATCTAAAAAGCAGAAGTCTGGGGTATCGCTTGTCGTAACGTTTCGTGCCTGGTTCCAGCCCGGAGCTGACCAGGCTGTGGAACGTGTGCCCAGACAACCTGGAGGCATGCAAGTCCAAGGAGCGTGACTTCCTTCCGTCGCTCGAGAGCTACTTTGAGGAGGCCATCCAGCAGACAGACCCTGCAGCGATGGTTGAAGATGCATACAAGTACGTTACTGCCATTTGATTTATAGTTTCTTGCTGCGTTTGTTGCTACTTTGCGTCCATGGTTTTCACTTTTTTCACAGAATTGATGACATGGGTACTGGCATAATGGAAATTTGAAAGTTTTGGCTTTAGAGTGAGAAAAAACACTGAATGCAATTTGCTCTCAGCTCCAATTTCCAAAACTAAAGTACTCTGTGCAAGTTTGTTACATTCATTGAACATTATCATCAGCATTTTATTTTTGGCTAGGCTTTCATTATGGTTCTAGTGTTGAGTGTATAGCAGGGGCCCGCCGACCATTGGAGCAAAGGAGCGGCCGCTCCTCTACATTTGGTGGGTGTTTGTGTGTGTGGCTTGGATAGTGGAGGTTGACGAAAGTAAGCACATAAAATGGCGCACATACATGTGCTTGCCCAGTTACATACCCCCTGAATGTGTAGAAAACATCAGAATTAGTGATTAATATGTCTGTATATTGACTGTTTAATGTATAAGTCAGAAACTGGTTGTTACTATAATTCGTATTTTTTATTCGATATTCAATCCAGGCAAATGATGCGATAGTTAGCTATTAAAATGGGCACGGCCGCCTCCTAAACCCCTCCCTTACTGATTCCCAGCCCCTCCAGATGAGCCGAGTGGAATTTGGAGCTTGTGTGACTTCCCGTTTTATGCATAAATAAAACAAAACACTATGATTGTTTTTACATATCTATCTCAAATATCTATCTCAAATAGATCATTTTTTGACGTAGGCCGTTGTTCCAAATAGTCACAGAATTTATGTATCATTTTGGCGTCGGTGCTTGAAGGAAAGGGAGTAGGGTGGGCAAAGGCGGATACAGGGGTCAGGAATCAGGAAAGATGCGAAAATGTGTGTTTTTCGTTGATTTTTCCGGACTTAAATTTCAACTTGAGGATAATAAAGAGTAAATCCTTATATTTGTTGCTGAAAGACAGGATCAAAGGCATATACAGGGTAAAGTGAGAGGGGGAATCGCCCCCCCCCCC
>LVVV01432218.1:0-14389 GCA_001676325.1 Amphinemura sulcicollis
ACCTGTGATAAAAATTGCTGCTTGATATACCGCAGTTGAAGCAAACTTCTTTGTTTGACGATTTTTGGCCTCTACTTGCTTCGTCTAGTAGCGCTGCGAAGTGAACATCATCTGGCACTGGGCTAGCACGCTTATCGCGCTGGGGCGCCGAATGGGTGACGCGCAGGAAATGAGCATATATTCGTTGATTTTCGTCTCAAATCTATCATTCCGAAGCCGAAAAGTCGAAAAACGAGTTGTTTTCTAGCCTATTGATAAATATGGTTACTTTGCATTTAGTGTGTATTGCCGTTTTTTAGCGGCCACAGCAATAATTTCGTCAGAGTCACTTCCAAAGAAGGTTAACTTGCTTCGAGTTACAAACTGTTTTATAAAATTCTCTGAAGAATTATTTTCTATCGTCTACCAAGAGTTGCCACCTGGATTCCTTAAGTTATCTTATTCTTATGTGCAAATCGAAACACTAATAAACCACCGATAATAGCATGCTGTAATTGTGCAGTTCCAGGAGGAAATAGCACCGTGGGTCAGAGAACCTCCGACTTTGATCAAGAAAGTTGCGCCGAAAGAGGCAGGGCCTGTGAACAAGGTGGCCGAGAATTTACCCAGCGAGGCTGCAAAGACAGAAGCTGCCACGTCACGTGGGCCTGTGAGCGCAGCGCGCCTAACGGAACCGGAGACAACTCCGAAGGAGTCTGCCCCTCAAGGCCAGCCGAGTACACACGAAGGCGAACCGAAGTCCAACGAAGCTTCGACCTTGGGTAAATTAGGAGTCCAATCCAAGGTTTCAATTGCATCTCTGACAAAAAAGTCATGTAAAGTGAAGCTGCTGTGGTGATATGAATGGCCTACTAGCTGACTCTGTGAAATGTTGACTAACATCAGTGTTTCAAGGCCCGGTTTCTAATACTTTGTTTCTTTCCTACCTTGAACAGCGGAGGACGAGGTAGCGGCGCTGGAACTCGAGGAGTCAGAGGAAGCAGCTCTGATACGCAGACTTCCTGTCGAGAGGCGGCAGGCGGAGGCGGTGGCGGGGGTGGAAGATCCAGGTGTCCAGGTAAAGGGGACACATCTGTTAACTACTCT
Organism: Amphinemura sulcicollis; assembly: GCA_001676325.1. Lineage (NCBI taxonomy): Eukaryota > Metazoa > Arthropoda > Insecta > Plecoptera > Nemouridae > Amphinemura > Amphinemura sulcicollis. Next base: position 1,087 of record LVVV01432218.1, read on the forward strand.
TTCTGAGCAGGAACATGTCAAAGCGGTGATTGGTTGTCATCGTAGTGTTTGCAGACATCTTTCTTAAAATAAATTCCGTGCCAATAGAAGCTATGTCATAGAAGCTTGAAGAAAAAGCTGTAGAAGCTTGACATGAGTTTGCAGGCGTTTGCCCATATACAGTGAGAGATTGTTTTAGCGACAGAAGGACGCGATTACGAGCACAGATCTCTTATTCAAAGCAAACCAGCGGTTTGTGCGCCTAGGAATTCGGAAGGGCGTTGATATGAACAAGTACAAAAAACCAACCCGAACACACGTGTGCCCTGTTACAGCTGCCCGCGCCCGCGCCGGCGCACGTCGACCGAGCGCAGATGGCTCGTCGTCGCGATATGGTGGCGCCGTCCACCGACCCTCTCGGCACATTCACGCGCAGCCGCGAGTTGCTGCGCAGACCCGCCAGTCTGTCCAAGGACGGTGCGCAGCTGGCCGCGCTGCGCGCCGCGCGCCGCTCGGAACTCACCCGTCGCTCCACCAGCCTCAAGATGGAGGGCGAGATGAGCACGGTGACCACCAACCAAGAGTTCTACCAGGCGCATGCGTGCCGTGGACGGCGACACAGCAAGCGAGTGCCGACCGTCCTCAAGAGCGAGGGCGAGATGCTGAAGACCACGGAGAGTCACGAGAAGTTCGTGGTGTTCCCCGACGTGGTCCGACCTGCGTTGCTGCGAAGACATTCCTGTCTGCGCTTGGAGGGTAGCTACGAGCACACGCCCGAGTACAACGAGATTTTCCGTGGCGTGCCGCAGCCCGACAGGTCGGTATCTAGAAGGCGGCCCGATCAGCTCAAGCTCGAGGGCGACGTGGCCAAGAAGTCGGAGACGCGGGCGAGTTTCGGCGAGGAGGTCTTCGGCGAAGACGTGAGACAGATCGCGGTACGGCGGGAGGGTGGTATCAGGACGGAGGGGGTGTTTGATGAATTAATGCCCACGATTGAGAAGGCGTTGGAGGAGTGTGCACCCAAGCCAAGGGTCGAGAAACCATTGGAAGGTTACGAACCCGTTCTACGATATGAAAAACCTCCGGGAGTGCTTGACTTGGGGCTCCGCTACGAGCCCACGAAACGTTACCCTGGTGAGAAGCGGCACGCCGCAAGGGTCCCCGACAAGACTCTTGGGGGCCGACACGACGACGGCGATGAAGAGAGGAGGAAGGAGGAAAGAAGGAGAAGGGAACCGATATTTGACGGGAACGAAATGAAAGCTGTGATGGGTGACGCGAAAGAAAATGGCGAGCGACGTTTGAGAGAAGTGAAGGACAATATTTTTGTGGGCAAGGAAATGAAATCAGTGATGAGTGATGCTAAAGAACAGGAAGAACGGAGTCTGCGAGAAGTCAAGGACAATATTTTTGAGGGCAGGGAGATGAGGCAGGTGATGCATGATATGCAGGCTATCGGGCGAAACAAGGCATCCGCGTATGTGCAGCAGGGTAAGACGGCACCGAAGCTCGACGCTCACGCGGCCGTCGACCAAGCGTACCGCGAGATATTCGTGGACATCAAACGCGACCTGGACTCGCGGAGGCCTAGCCGTGAAGCTCAGCCTGACGCCGTCGCCGACACGGCGCCGCGCAGGAAGTCGCAGGCGCGTATGACCGGGAGAACCGCGTCAAAGGAAGCCACCCCGAAAGCCGCTCTTGCGCCCAAGCCAGCTGCTGACGCCCCGGTAGCAGCCGAAGCCTCGCCAAAAACAGACCCCAGCGAGGGTAAACGATTGACACGAAGGCCGCCGGCAGCGGAACCACGGCGTCAACTCGACATCTTCCCCACGACGCCAGCCGACGCGCTCCGAAGTCGACGACCTAGCGCCGAGTTCACACGAAGCCGGCCGAGCTCGCCCGAGTTTACCCGAGCCGCCGGAGGTCGCAAGGAGTTTGTGGACTACTCGTGCAAAGAGAGTCTGGGCGGAGTGCGCACTCGCATTGAGCCAAGGTCGCATGTCAATGCTGGTGCCGAGCGGTTCACGGCGTTCCAGGTGCTGGCCAAACCCGACGGCGGCGTCGTAGCGCCCAGGGAACGGTCGCCGTCGCCGTCGTATCGTCTGCTGGTGATCCCAGTCGAAGGTCGTGAGGGACGACCCAGGTTCAGAGGTAGCGCGCAAGTGCCAACGCCTCGCTCGCCGACCAGGAGTGAGTATACAACACGAATCTCTTCTTGCAGCCGAGTCATCGGAGTGCTGTATGCTGAAGCTAAGTGTAGAGCTTGGCAACGATAGAGAATATACTTAGTTTCAGCACCAATGAGAATAAAATGTTTGCATGTGCAAGATTACAAGTGTGAAAATTGGTTTGATTGAGGGTTTCAGAACCGTATATAGATGCTAAGATGTGTTTCGCGGTATTTTTCTGTTCTAAAGATAACAAAAATCACGTCTTGCAATGGGAAACTTGTCTAACGCGGACTCATGCTTAAACATTTGAAGTGTTTTCATAATCGTATTCCTGATTATAGATCAACCTTTGCATTCAAAATAGTAGAATTTTAGTAGAAACGCGAGAAGGGCTCATGAGTAAAAGTATTTTTAGCTCAAGGCGACACAAGAAAAGCTAGATTCTAAGTTATTTAACTGACACACACTTTTTCGCAGCTGTTTCAGGGTCAACGTCCACCAACACCGGCTCCGGGTCAGCGGTCAGGTCTCTGACACCGACAAAGTCGCCGAGATCCCCAAGGTCACCTCGGAGGTCACCAAGGTCACCGCGACGATCTCCAAGGTCACGTAAAGCGTCACCTGTAGCTCCGACTCACGCGTTCCTTGTTCTTGATGGCAACAACAACGACGCTGGACTTCGAGACGACGAGAGTTGCCAGAGGAAGACATACCTCGAGCTGCCGGGTGGCGACGGCCTCGTCGCCAAGAAGGAAGTCGTTGACAACCACTGGATGGCTCCCTGGTACGAGAACCCGACCTCCACCTGAAGAGAGGGTGACGGGGTGCCAGAGGGATTTCCCATTTGGTCCCTAATATGACACGTCGAACATCTTTTGCAGAAGAATGTATTCTCAAAGCAGTGGAATCATTGGCATTTTCTGATGTAAGAGAAATACTGCCGAAGTTCCAGCAATAACCATGTCCGGTGCTAATCAAGGGCATGAGAAAGTGAAATTTTTCTTGGATTTGGAAGCTCTTTCTCCTATGCATGGACAGACAAGCAATAAGTTAAACATCGAGGATTCTTTGCTGGGACTAGTAGGTAGCTTGAATGTATATTTTGTCAAGCGCCTTTTGTAGAAGAAACGTATACCTAGCATTGCGATTTATAGTGCTAAAACAGGGCTTACTTAACATTAATCAATCTGACGTTATGGAACTTATTTAGATACTCGTTTGAACACACGATATGAATAATAGTCAAACACTGCCGTTTGGTTCGAGTTTCAATGTCCCATCAAAAGTGAAGCCAAACAACTTCCAATAAAATTTAAATTATCTCCAAATAAATCGAAATAACTGAAACTCGTCTACAGTGGTTAGCAGTGCAGTCTTAGCGAGTGTTATGCAGGTGCTTGAATACCACTGACGAATAACACCAAGTAGACCTGAGTACGGAGGCAGAAACCAAAGCGTTCCAAGACGAAGTAGCGAACTGATGTCGTAGAGAACCCATGAATAAGAGAAAGCCAATCAGTGAGCACCTGTGTCAAGAAACGCAAGATGTCCAGCTGCCGCGTGCTCTTTGGGCAACGACGCCAAGAAGGCAGACTTATACTAGTCTACGAAATGCTATTGAGCGGCACGCGAAGGTCAGATGTAGCAAAAATGTGGTTCAATTTGCTGGCTGCTAGAAGAACAGTTCGAAACTAACCTTTGAGATTTTCTCATGAAATGAGAATGCATTATTTTATTTAGTAGGATGGTGAGATTTGATGGCAACCTAAGCTCCATTTGTATATCTTTGATCCGAATGAGAGATTAAATAATATTATTTGACAGCCATGGTGCCATGCAGAGGGCTACTAGATGTGTTGGTTTTTGTTGGCGAAAACTGCAATTGTACTTTTGAGGTCGATCTGGCGATTGGTGTTATTATTCGTGTAAGTAGTCCATTACAGCTGACCCAATAAAAATAAATGATAAAAAGGAGGAAAACAGTATTTATTTTTGTCTTTTTGTTTTTGTTCGCAAAACGTGGTTCAAATATAGGTATAGAAATAGTCTCCCTCCACAGCAAATGTCTTCAATGCGTTGAGCAGCTGGGAGGAAAATGCAGTTTAGGAACAACGGGGAGAAGGAAGAAAAGTGCATCTCCCTGACAGAGTCTTTGCTGGGTAGCGTGAAAAAAAGCCGTTACCTTGTTCTGTTGTTTAGCTACCCGTAACGTTAAGCAAACGCGTTAAATTATAATCTAGGTAACATCAGCATTGGCAAACATTCAACCAGATCCCAAGTCAATCCGTGCGTTCCGATTCGTTCCACTGATTGCTACCATGCAATTTCAAAATACTTTCCCACAATAATTCACTCGACCTTGACATGATTGGCGCGCTGCGTTGAGTCGCCACCTGGTACCGAAGTTTAAATCAGTGCCCTCCCCCTCCCCTCTCCCTCCTCTCCAGCACACGTGGCGTGTCGAACGCGATGGAAGGCCTGGAATCGATTGTGACGTGGCAGCAGCTGACTTCTCGCGCGCTCGCTAGGTGGCAGCACTATGTCGTTAGCCACTCCGCAGTGTCGCTGCCACTCGGGGATTTGACGAACTAGACAGCATCCGTGATGAAGTAACTTTGACCGAGAGGGCTTCTTCCTTTTATTATTTTCGTGTCTGCATGCGCTGGTATTTAATATTTTTATGATTTTCTGACAAAGGAACAAAACAATTGTTTGATTTGGAAGGTCACAGGATCGTTCGAGAAGGCGGGCTGATCTGGCAGTGAAAAATTCCATACAAGCGCGGGGATAGTTCATGCACCAAAAGAGCACGGCGAATCCTTACCTTTCCGTTTTGCCTTAGCATCTCCAAAAACATTCTGCCACCTGCATCGCTAAAGTTTTGTCTAGCCTTAAGAAGTCCCCAGCGTCGCATTTAAATAGTACAATATTTATTCAATCAATAACATACAATTTCCATACATCTTCGCTCACGCAAAATGATATGACAATCAAACAATTTCTACACAATACTCGACAATATCAAAGGGCTTAATCGTGAAAGGGAGAAGAATCCAGAAGTTTTCTCGAGACCCAATGACCTGAACGTAACACTGACGTAATCAGCTAACTGCAGCGAACTTGCTAATAGAATGCAGTCGATATTGCCGATTGAAAACTTGAAATATCGCAGATATGCATGAAAGTGCATAGAAAATAGGGCGTAGAATAAACGAGTTACCATATTGTAGATATCGGATATCTGAGAAGAAATCTGATTAACTGCTTGAATTACTGATATTGTTGCATGACACTGACAACAGCAAAGAGATTAGAAAATATGTGTGCCTTACAGAAGATTGTTTGGTAGAGCTGTGCTGTAAGACAGAATATTCAGACAAGCAAGAGCGTCGGGTAGAAACTACAACATTTGATTGGTTTGCTTAAATGATGTGTCTCCTTGAGCAGACTTCTGGTAAAGCTTACGTTTGGGGTGTTAAACAGATATAGGTCGACATTTCACAGGGATGAATGAACACATAAATACGACAATAGGCAATAGTATTATTACAGATATAGAGTTTCAGAGGGTTTTCATTGTTCTGTGGAACCTGAGGTAACAGAGGGTACATGGATTGAACAGTAAGTAAGTTAGTACCTACATTAGTAACAGTAATCACGGACCAGCAATGTAATAATGTGATACAATGATGAACATTACAAGTAATACGATATGTATATAGACACTATGCTGGCAAGAAACGTTCGCTACTAATGTGGAAGCGAGCACACGATATGTAAGCAATAGCAGCTGACATTGCATTTAGGATTGATTGGTTTATGGAGTTACATTACGGCGCTTTTGTTTCAAGAATAAGATTGCGACGCTAAGCCATTCTAGCGCATAAACCGAGTTCCTTTTCGGCACACTTGCTTTTGTCGCTTTTGAAAGACAAGGTTGATTTGACAAGGTCACGCGAATCAAACCATCTGTGTTTTCTTGGTCGACAAAAGGTTGAGCAAACGTTGACTAGATAAAGACGATTGGGTATTGTCATGCTTACAGGAATTCGAAGAGAATTTGGTGAGTGTGTTCCATTTTTTCTCGCAATATGTTTTACCTTATTGTTAAAACAATTGGATAGAAGCATGGGTAAGTTACTCTACACCAAGAGGTTATGCCGCGACCTTCAAAATCAACGCCGCAAAGCAAGGTCGCCAGTCAAGGTGACAAGATCATAACTCGTTCCAGCACTCAGTATAAAGTTACTGATGTTCGCGAACTTGCATTTCAAGTCACAAAATACAAAATATAAATATTCGTGTCTAAAACTTTACTGGATATGTCAACTTAAATCCAAACTATTTGTGCTAATTCTCGTTTCGTGATTGGTCCGTTCAATAGCAACTGATCGAATGCCAACTGCGAATTGGAGAAATTGGAAACTGCTACAGGGCGGAGGTGTTAAGCTAGGAATCCGAAGCATAGTTTGGGATAAATCTTTTGAGGGACGAGAAATTCGAACGTTTGCGGCGACGAAGATGTCCGTCGGACCCTTTGAACTCGTACACGCTTTAGCTTTAGGTCCCAACACTAAAGGACGATCTACAAACAACGTAACCGGTAAACATAATGTTAACTTAGCTGCAAGCAGCAACTCGTATTTCCGCAAGACTAGCTACAACGAACATAAGAACTCCATAAGACATAACGAAGTGTCAAAGGAAACGTCAAAATTAAAAAGTTCAACTACTTTGTTCATAACTAAATTCTAGTGAAACATTTGAATGAGGATCCAGTCTCTTTGAGTGGCACTTCACAATCCGCTCATGTTGAATAATTTCTTCCAAGAGCCTTAAGCAAATAGGTAATTTTATTTAAGTTGCGTTGCGGCTCACTATTTGTCGATAGAACTAAACTCGTACCTAGTTTACTTCAAAAAACCTACGAAAGCGAACAAGAAAACTCTTCGGAATGCCTTCAAACTCGCCAGCGAGCCGGCATACTCTACAGTGCCATGTTCACATTCCAATTCCTTCCCCAAGGCCCAAGCTCAGATCAAGGTCGCTGACGTCAGCGAGGCCATTCAACAATATCTCTGTAGCAACTCGATCAAACGCGTCGTGGTGGCGCTCTTTGATACCGACACCTAGTCCCACCAGAGCATGCGGAGGCGGTAGAGTGAATCCGTCACGACATAACTGGATTACGTTTGGGATTGCGGTGTTGATGAATGCGCTGTCATTGGCTGGTGGCGTGCGAGTTGCATCTGCGCATGTGTAGGCGCGCGTGTGAACGTGGCCAGCTGTCGAACGGTGGCTATAGACACGCGCGCGTTGTCTATTCGTACGAACGCCGCACGAAATGTGAGCTAATTGATTATCGCAGCTTGCAAATTCGTTCAGCAGGGTTTGTTGCCACGTATAACTGCTATGTTTGTGCTTTGTTGAGATTGGCTCGATGGCTCATAGTAGGAATTTCAATAAGGTGCGTATGAAGTAAGGTTGTGGGTGGAATTCAGTCATTTTCGGGTGATATTATAACCCAAATAGATTGTGATTGTTTAAGTAGGATCCGATGGCTATCTCTTTCCGTCACAAAACCAAAGACTTCAATTTAAGACATTTAATTGTAAACTAGCATAGCGTTGTACTGTGCAAACTTACACCCCAGCTACTATACCATATAGATAATAGAGCAAGTAACCCCACTTGTTGTCCTTATTCTTTCTTGGCGATAACATCAAGCATGAATTGCACAAAGTTGAGAAATAATTGATATGGTTTAAAAGTAGGTAGAGTAATTACATATTATTTTAGCGATGCCAGATAAGATCTAGTTTATATTTTAAGTCACCACAGCAAACTAGAGCCAAAAAATCGTTCTTTTACAAAATGTCTAGAGAGAGGAGTGTATTAAATTTTGAGCTCATTGCTCCACGAAGCGGTCGAAAGCTCATTCGCCATTTTCTCGGCGAATCCTATTATATTGGGGGCTTTTCGACGGCGAAACTAAAGTGCTATTCTTCGTAACGATCGAAGTGTCACGAGTATTGCAGTACCCAATCAACTTGCGAGGTTTAAGGAAAGGAAACACTTTAAGCTCGATTGTTCGATGTTTTTAGGGACAGTCGCAGGAGACAACATTACAGGAAAGCTACTGGTATAGCCTAAGGAGGAATTCACTTATGAATGGCCTTTTATGATCACCAAATGTTCAATTCATATGGAACATATACGCCATACAATATGTATTATAGGTATTTTCTATTAAGAATTACGCGGATAAGCTGCTTTGATTTATTTGCATTTGCAAATAATTTAGTTTTTTGCCTTTATATATATCGTCTGCAAGTATTCCATTCTTTAAGGGGTGACACAAATAGCGTCAACGGTAACCATTTTCACTATTTGCACTCTAATAATAGACGCGAAATCGTGCAACAGTGTAGATTAAAGATGCGTATAGCCGGTATTGCGCCAAGTTTTTCCAATCGAAAGGAAAATTATGTTAAGTCTCACATTTTATGTCCTTGCTAAAATGTCCAATATATATTTGGTAATCTTTGGCCCGCGTTATAATTTACTTATGGTAACATGTTCCCATTATTCTATTTATAGACGGATATTATATTCATAACTAACGCTATTTTAATTATTTAACATCACCGTATCATATTACACAAACTACAAACAACCGCCTACCCAAGTACAGAGACCCTTTCTGCCAACAATGCTTATTAAAAACTTTCCCCAATGTATGAAACCGTTTCTGGACGCATTAAATTGCATTATATTTACAAATGAAAAGCATCGTACTGTACACAGCTAGCAGACATCTTGGTCATTCACTGTAGATAAACGTGCAGCAATGACACGTTTTAGCATTCTTTATCGAAATAGCTGCAATTCTTTTTGTGCGCCGGCGCGTTGAATTGCAATGGCTGAATAAATTTTATAGAAATTGTACATCATAAAACACATCTCATGTAGCATTCAATATTTATGTTTTGCCGCAATACGGCCTCATTCGATCGAATAGATAGGTGAGTACACATTAAAAGGGGTAAAAAAGCATGAGCATATTGATATTATCTGATTATGCATCAAATTATTACAGATTTGTATCTGAAACCTAACCATTTCAAGTCTGTGGGACAGAAGTTGTTGGCCTTGAAGTTTAAGTTCCTCTCCACACTGTACTACGCTCATGTGGTTTCATGACCTTGAGATCCGAGTCCAATATAACGTTTTTATTTCAACCATCCATATTGGAATTTCGCTTCCGAACTCTGATATTAACGGGGTAACTACTATTACTTTCTGCATTAGTGACAAGTTGATAATCCTAACGTTGGGCGGTGCTTGCGAGTGATGTGGATTTGTAGCATCGTTTGCCGAAGAATTATCGAATTTATGTATAGGTTTTCACTGTTATAGCCGTAACTTCATCCATGTTTCCTAAATTTTCAGGTGATTTGGAAGAAATTTAAAAAGAGCAAATCGCAATAAACGGTAAAAGAATCGATTGCATCACAAAAGTAACTGTTCAGGTAATTTGTTCCATGGTATGTAATTACAAAATCCAGTTTCAGATAGATAAACTTAGCGCCTAAGCGTACCTACAATTTAAATAATAATAATTTAGAAAAGTAAAACATTGCCCTGTGAAGGATTAAAATAAACATTCTCCCCATTTTATTACGAGTCTGTTTTATTTGCATTTACATTTTGTAACCGCCCGATGCCGTGCGCGGACAGCTTTATTGTCGCTGGATAAAAAACAAATTTATAATTGTGTGCCCACTCCGCCGTGATCGCCGCATTTTCCAGGGCAGCCAACCTGACAGTGGCTTGCGGTGGGCTTACTACTGGGGGAAGCGATACTAGTCTTTTTTGAAACCACATACTTTGTGTCCGGGGGCATATAACTAATCATTAAATTTCATGTTATTCCGTAAAAACTCATGGTGCAAACTAGCGTAGCCAGGCGCCTTTGCACTAAAGGTGAACATTAGTTATAGATGTGAGACCACACATCTGATTACACTTCGAAAATGTAAGGACTTCGTTCAAAATGTGCACAAAATCAGCAAAATCAGCAAAATCGCAACAACATCAATCTGGGTGCAAAGTGTGCTTTCAACAATTACTAATATGCATCTTCGGTACAAGGGCTCATGGCGGCGCTAGTTTCCACCGTGAGTATATCCACGGAATAACTTGAAATTCAATGTGTATATGCACTGGCGCCCAAAGTGTGTGCTTTCAAAAACAGGAAATGCACCTTCGGCGCAAAGGCGCCCGACTGCGCTACCTCGCTAAGGATGCAGCACTCCCCTTGCTTCCATGGCCTGCACGCCACTGCAACCTGAAGGCCCTAAAGCAATGAACAAGCGAGTATTGCGCTAATCCCCGGCCAGCATGATAACAACACTAGCGTTGAGGGCTCTCGGAGTGATGATGATGATGATGATCAATACAGGTAATGGGACACAATCCCAACCACCAAGGGGGCCGGGGAGCACGCGGGTCTGTGTTTGACATTTGCCGTTTGGGAAACATGCTCGCACATTATGTAGAACAATCTGGAAATGCAATGAATGTGGCTTTACTCTGCAAGGTAGAGTGTTTTAAAATGTCAACCTATATATGGGCGTGGGTTGATGACGTGTATTTCCATTTTTTTTTTGTGTTTTGTTTTAAAATATGTGGTTGTTTTTGAGGCTTTTCATGTAATCATCCTAATGGAGTTGCCGGGATTTCCAGCGTAACAAATATATTTGCTGCTGTTGTTTAGTGAGGGTGGAACAAAACGGATCTTTTTCCTGTTTCACCGGAGTTTTCGGAAGTTTGAAGACAACGACGCTCGCGGTTTGACCGTGACTGCAACGGCTTTTACGCGATGGTGTTGGTTTAAAAACACTCGCACCTAATGCAAGTAGACTTTCAATTAACTGTTTTTAAAAGCGTTCAAATTGTGAATATTGGCCGTGATTTTTACTGTTTTGAACGTGCTTCAAACTCGGCGCGTAAAGTCCAAATGTTATTTATTTCAAAACTATTTGCCCATTGTTAAAAACCACTCGCTAAGTTTCCATTTACGTTGTTGGATCAGAGTTACATACAAATACTTATGAATTAATAATGCCTGATAACACTCAAGATTACCATATTATTTTAGATAATACGTTTGTAGGTAGAACAAAACTTGGCATTAAAATATACCAATATATTACCATCCACGATATGTTAACTCGACAGAAGCAAAAAATACGTGCTCACTTCGAAACTGTTGGTCGACGCACATTGTCTTTCTCCCTCTTGCTAATTACTGGCATGATGGCGCGTTCACAGCCAAGGACTCTGGTTTGAAATGTCTCCTTCAAATGAGCAGACACTTCTTGTTAGGATGCAATTTCCAGACGTCCAGTAAAATAGTTTCCATAAAAGATGGGAACAGCAACACTGAAATTATCGCATACAAAACAGTCAATTCAAGGATTGAAACCACTGTTTAACGTCCATGAGACGGTCGTCAAGATTTCCGCCAAAATGGCCGTCAAAATGGCTGCCTACGAGACGTGGCAATCGTCGTGAGCGTCACGCATCTGCTGCTTGGTCTTGCGACTCGAGCGCCGTATGAGACTCCGACTCCTCGGCTTGGCCTTGGCGACCTCTAGCGACCCTCCAGAAGCCGTCGCTCCGTCGCACGACGAAGCTGTCGAAGTTGACGACGACGCCTCCACCGACGGAGAAACGCCGCGACGTCCACTCTTGACATGCGCCGACGAGCGTCGCTTTAAGCCGCCGCCAAGGCTGCCGTCGCCGCCGCTGCCATTACCGACGCCGCTGGGCGGCAGTATTCGTGATAGAGTGAGAAAAGAGCGAAAGATCTCGCGGATATTGACGTCGTCTTTCGCTGAGCACTCGACGACTTTCGCCCTGTAACAATTAAAAAATTTGGACCGACAATGGATCAATCGGAATACCTAGAGCAGGATACGCGCTCCCTCACCATTAGAGAATCTGACACATCTGAATTCGGAATTCAGAACCTGAATAATACACCAGAATTAATCATGACAGCACCATTGGCTGTCTTCAATTTAGCAGCTGTAGAAACGAGAGAAATGAAAAATGTAGGTGGGCTATCGAAGATTTTTTTTTAAATATAATAATTTAGCCGACATTTTTTACACGAGGTTGCCTGCAGAAAAATACGTCGCCGATGGACGTGCCATTCGGATGGGAAAATAATAAACGTAAAACGAGTCTTTAATGTAGACAATTATAATGTTACATTGGGAAACGGGAAAAAAAGTCCTTCCAAATTTACACATACCAAACTGACATGGCAGCATCACAGAAATCAATCAAACCCGTGAGCCGTGCCACGGTCGCTACTTTTAAACAGCTTGAAAAAAACGTAATCGAAACGTTCATTGCTTTTTCACGCACGTCTGCTCTTTGAACTTCGGAAATGATCTATGCTCGAATAATTAAAATCTCGTTTCACATTAAAACTTCCCCAAAAGATCAACAGTCACCATCAAAGACACTCTTTCTGGGACAAAGACTCCCCGTCGGGTCCAGACATCTCTTCCCCCCCCCCCCCCCCCCCTATGCGAGGAGTTCGACACGGCCGACTCTTGCAATCCTGGCGGGGATGCGACTAATTAAAATCGTGCTTCTCGGCGCTCAACTTAATGAGCAGCTTTGAGCGCGCAGGACCGAACTGTGACCGAACTGTGTCACAGGGTACACCCTGTGTACCCTGTGACAAAGACGGTTATCCCCCCACCACATTTGGTGGAAGATTTGGCCATCTGAGTATCGAACATGGCGGCTCCACGCAATTCACAACAATATAATGTTTAGCATATTACGAACTTTCGTAGGTAATGATTTCCCCTCAAATACAATACTCTGTAGATGTCGAACATGGCTGCTGGAATAAGTTTGACTCCAGTCCGTCGCTTAAACTACACTGGCTTTGTTTGAACCATGTGACGGTATATAGGATAATTCAGGGATGCACAGGATGTTTAGGTAGATTTTGAGGACTTTCCAGGTAGACGGGGGAGGGCACGATTAAATGAACACCAAACGAGGGACCAAATTTCTGCCATGATTGTCTCACGGAGTTGATTTTTTTTTTTTTTTTTTAAGAG
>LVVV01432219.1:0-14398 GCA_001676325.1 Amphinemura sulcicollis
ATAATTTTTTTAACATATCTGTGGCTTTCATTTGAAGGGGAACTAAGAAGGGGTGCCCAAAATTTTTTCTGGGACACCAGTGCCCCCTGACCACCTTTAGTATCAATCGTGGCAATGTCTGAAGAATATTGTTTGTTTTTGCCATGGAACTCTTAGATTATCTCTAAAATGGCCACTGTCGAGTGTTTTACTGCAACTAGGCAACTCCGTAAGTAAGTTGTGGTTGTGTTGTGTAAGACTATCCAACAAAATACAAGAACAAATTAATTACTCACTTACCCTATAGTTTCTTATTATTCTCCTTAAGAGAAATTTCTCAACTAAACAAGGCATTACTGAGGTATTGCGGCTTGCCACCTCCAGCTTGGTATAGCACAAACTGCTACATTTTCTTCTAGCTTTTTGACATTCTATACCTGACAAGCACTAAAAATCAGCTTCATTAAAATTTCAAACTCACTAATAGTGATGAGATCGTGAAGTCTTCGAATCAAAGCAGGAATTACATGGCTGGAAGTTAGACTGAAGTTATCATGTGGTCCAAACACGTTACAAGGAATGACGGAGGTGAAAATCTTGCCGTGCTGAGCAAAGTAGGCTTGATTGTAAACGTCTATCATGCGTTTGGCATAGCTGTACCCAAAGTTGGATGGGTGAGGTGGGCCCTCGTGCACCTGAAATTTTAAAAGCCGGTTAGCAGGTGTTTCTCGGTTTCTCAAACTGTCGTAAGTTAGCTTAAAAATGTGAAGCGGAGAATTTAGGTCCAATTGATCCCAGGTTAGGTGGTCCTTACATATAATCTTTCGTTCCCAATTAAAGCAGCTGAAAATTTTAAAGCTCAATGCTCAATGTTCACTCACCATGGTTTCATCAATGGGGTACTTTGTGTTGTCTGGAAAGATGCATGTAGACAAGCAAGAAACAACCTTCAAGACACCAGTCTCGAAGCTTGTCTGCAAGACGTTGTCATTAATCTGCAGGTTAGTGCGCTGAAATACGAAAAAAAAAGATTCACACTACCTTTCTTTCCATTTCTTCTTATCAATTTCATTTCCAGCCTTTTGGCAAACTTCCCAACAATGGAAGTTTTATACCTAGTGGCATTTAAGTCTTAAATTAATGGATTTCATTTTGAATCATACAGTCCAGGAATCAAAATTATCTTTCCACTTTAAAAAAATTTTGCATCCGATTCCGACCCCTAGTTCCAAAAATTGAAATTAAAAACTTAGTTCTGAATTGAGTGTAAAAAGAACTTCTAGAGGTACCTATTTAAAGGTTTTGTCATGTAACTTTCGACAAAGTTTCATGCACCAATAAACATATAAAAAGGTTTTAATCGATTTGCCAATTTTTAGCAAATGGTTTAATTCAAACAATTATTTTTAATATGTACATTGCGTCAAAAAAATTAATTGTGTGTACAGCTGAAAGAAATGGATTTAGGAGCCTTGCTAAGTCAGCAAATAAATCAATTAGCAAGTACCTAGGTGTCTTACCAAGAAATCCAGGTTGTGGGCCATATTGTGATACAGGCCTCCAACCATTGCTGCCAGATGAATCACATGGGTAGGCTTATGTAATGCAAACACCGCCTTTGTTTGTGTGATATTGCTGAAACAAAAAAGTTGCTGCTAAATTTTAAAGTACCTACCAAAGCCATCAGAACTGCACTTTTTTGCAAGTCACTCATGGTGCATCTACTCCAGATCTTAAATTTACCTCAAGTCTGCATCTTTAGAGCTCAGGAAGACCCATGTTTCGTTGTCAGCACCTTGCTCTTTCACAACCTGCTGAATCGCTTTGCCAACCAGCCCCGTTCCGCCGGTTACAAGAATAACCTTCTTGTCACCCGACATTTCTGAAGTATACAGTCAAATAACTATATAAGACAATTGGTAACCACACCATAAAGTAAATACTCAAAATTTATGCGGATATTGAGCCTAGAATTAAAATAATTTACTAGGCAGTGGAGTTTTATTTACATGTAAATGTTCTTGGTTTTAAAGGTGTTGTCTTACAATATATAAATATCTGATCATGACAGCAGGCTGTTTCCCAGTGTCTTTGATTAACATTGTTTTGGAGAAATGTTATTTGCAGACTAGCCATTTTGACATATTGTATTGTCTATTGTCATAGAAACTTGTCTTTTGGTGCTCATTTTCTAAACACTCAACGATTGATCTAGGTATGTGTGGCTATGTGCTGTCATTGAATTTCATTTCAAATTCAATGGTAATGTGTCCCACACTTGCACAATTAGTTTTAAGATAGGCTATTGTGAAACCTGTCACAATTATGTCAACTTTTTACCTACCCAGACCACACAAGCAGAACACAGCAATATAAAGCACAATAATTAAAAGGAAACGTAATTTTTTAAATTTTATTTTTGGCAAGATGTTTGGACTCAAAGAACAATACGATTGTCTCAGTTCGCATTTAATTGTTCATTACTGGTAATATTTCATATTACTTTTAAAAATCTCAAAAGTATTTAATGCAATGTGAGTTTGTTTTGAAGGTTATAAAAGTAGCAGAGAAAATGTAACGTGACAGTTCATTTAGTCACAACGACGGCCCAAAGTTAATGGATAACTGGAATACATTTCACACTTGAATGAAGCTAACGAAATCAATTAAAACTTTTACATGGGCATACAGAACCCTCTCAAGAAATAACAAGCCCTTACCGGCAATCAACCCCCCAGCCGCAGGTCTTATCACACGTTCGACACCTTCGACACGAGACACACTGAGCAGCTGTCAACAAGCGGTTGCCATTTTACTGGCAACACTGCATAGAGCGCACCACCCGCCTGGAATTTGAATGTGTTCCCGAGGGGCACCGAGTTGTTTTTTTCTGGCAGTCTGCCATCCCGAATGTGCCGGTGGGAGACTGCTTTCTGTTCTCTCTTTATAGCTCTTCTAGACACCATTTTGGGAGCTGTGCACGTGCCCGTCTCTGTTTTACATCAGTTTTTGATAAAAAGCTTTTATATTTCGTGAAGATGAAGGAGTTAGTAACAAACCAGTGTGTGAAAATACCTTCAAACCTCTCTGTAACAGTAAAAGCAAGGGTTGTGACCGTCAAAGGACCACGAGGCACGTTAAAACGCTCCTTCAAGCATTTGGCCATAGACATCCACATGGTCAACAAATCTACCGTCCGCGTCGAGAAATGGTTCGGAACAAAGAAAGAACTGGCCGCTGTTCGAACCGTATGTTCTCATATCGAGAACATGTTGAAAGGGGTCACCCAAGGATTTTTATACAAGATGCGAGCAGTATATGCGCATTTCCCAATCAATTGCGTAATTTTGGAAAACAACTCCGTGGTCGAGATTCGCAACTTCCTTGGAGAAAAGTACATTCGTCGTGTAAAAATGTCTCCGGGCGTTACTGTTGCCAACTCACCGAAACAAAAGGATGAGCTCATTGTGCAGGGGAATTGTATCGAAGATGTCTCAAGATCTGCAGCTTTGATTCAACAGTCGACATCAGTGAAAAATAAGGACATTCGCAAGTTCTTGGATGGCCTATATGTGTCCGAGAAGACATCTATTGATGGAGAAGAAGATTGAACGTACATTTCTTACAGAAAAAGGGCAGTACAATATCAAATGATGCCTAATTTATTTATATATCAATGTACACCTTGAAATGAAAATAAAGTTCAGATGATTTTTAATGGAAAAAATCACGGTCGTGCCTTCAATTGATACCAATAAACTTCCTATGTTGCTTAAAAAGCTTCTATTTTGAAAATCACAGGAGTTTAAGAGAAGAGTGAAGTGGGGAAAACTCAAAGAAAGGATTTAATCAATAACAGGTATTATTTTTTGTTTAAAAAGCTTTACCGTAAGTCATTTCCGAACTTGTGTACAAAAAAGCCGGCACACCAAAAGGTACCAATATGCTTACTCGTAAAAGCCTTGCATGTTATGAAATATATTTTGGGAGATCCATCATGAAAGATGCAACCAATGCATTCCCTTAGTAAATTTTCAGCCAGTCCAATGAATCATTTGGCAGGTAATGTATAACATTTAAGTACTTTCATAAGAAACAACTTCATCTGACATTTATTTGCCATAACCCTGCGAGAATCCAGGCTTGCTTTCTGCGTCGACCACTTCTTGGCTAGCTTTGCGCTTCTCTACTTCGTTTTGCTCCTCCCTGAGAACATCTTCGATGGGTCGTGAGATGACAGATCGGATCCAGTCGACATCAGGTATGGCCAGAGCAGCAGGGGCTTCTTCTTGCGTGCAGCCAACGTCCCAACTGTATGTTCCTCCAAGATGATAAATGCCGGAGCGCTCACATGAGATGGGAGACCCAGCCCCAACCTGCAGAATACAACATTTACTCATGAAATTGTGCAAAAAGTTTTAAAAAGTAGTGGCTAATATTGTGTAGGAATACCTGAAAGATTTAAAACAAGTGCCTGGATGGTGTTTGTTTATAATTTACATCTCGGCAGCTGTGATGCAGGTGTGTGACGCAAGGAGAGTTGAATTGCGTTACATTAGCATTTGAAATTGGGCTAAGAAGGTTGCAGGCTTACAATATTGAAAAAAGAGTAAAAAACATTCAGACAGAGCAAACTGAAACTTGGTTTAGTTTGGGATGCTAAAATATTTATCAAGTGGTAGAGAAATGAAATGGGTGCCCACCTCACACAAGCTTGCTTGCGGATTTTTGGGCAGTGCGCATGTGAAGCTGGGGTTCAGAGTGTAGTATTTGCCGAGGCTGGTGCCTTTCAGCTTTTCCTCGCAGGCATCTCGAGGCACAGAGTACACTTCCACTTGGTGCAACGAACCAGAGTTGCCTAGACAACAGTGAAATCATTACCGACAAATATTAAATATTCTTTAACCTAAGATCTGCAAAGACATTTATTTTTATAAATTTACTCACCAGAATAATGAATGGTTATCATTTTTAGTTAGTAAGACAGGCATTATATTCAAAGTATTTTAATTTTGCTTGCATGGCCAAATTTAAGGGAGAAATTGACACTTACATGCCAAAATTTCAACCATCCCATTTATTTTGATAAGCATTATGAAACAATTATTGTAGCCATGAGCTGGCACTGTTAATTTTTTTTAATTTGAAATAAATGGCTTGAACATTTGAAACATCTTGGTCCATCCCCCTTATTATACACCTGTGACTCTTCAACTATCCTACCGGCAATGGCGCTGTCAACGCAATGTCGTACTCACTTTGAATGGATTTACGACTGTACCCAGTGGCAATGCATTTGCCTCCAACAATGCCGCTGTTTTCGGGCAAGCAGATGGGTCGTAGTCCACTTCCAGGCTGGCTCAAGAACACTACAGCCAGGTCATTGAACTGCGAGTCGGCGTCAAACTTGGGGTGTCTCGAGATGGCAGCAACGGGGTACGATGACTGCACACCGAGACGAACGCCTCCGATGGAGACAGAAATTTCACGGCTCTCCAGGCTGAAGAGAGAATGAATGATTTAGTTAACAAACATGGCTTACATTCACGACACTTGAAACAAGGCAAGAGTCGAAATGCCAAAACTAAATTAATCTTTTCAAAATGTGATGCTTTTACTTGATTCATATCAGAAAGTACGCTGCTCTTTTGGCATTGTTTGCATTTTTCATCAAACATTTAGGTAGGTATATCAGTTATTTTGCAGTCTAAGCTACCAATTTTTTTTAATATTCTCTGTGTCTTAACTGCAACAAATTTAAGAAGCATGCAAGTGAAGAGTAATTTAATGAAAGAATTCTGACATTGGACTCACTTTTTGAGGCAATGAGCAGCGGTCAAGATGGCTCTGTCTGAAACAACTACCGCCGAACACAATGGCTTTCTGTCGGTGGAGCTCACGATCATCGCATGCCACGGGAATTCACCATCGGCGACATCCAAGTCTGAGAATCCGCTCCTGTCCACATTCCCCTTGATTCCGCAACGGTTGTCTGAGACTGGAGTGTTGGGAAAACTTTGCGCCGGCTCGTATTGCTGCTGAGGCGCGCTCGGATATCCCGGAGCTGGTTGGTAAGGAACTTTCTCTGGCGTTTGAGAGGCAAAGTTCACTTGGGTTGGTTGCCATGGCGGAAGATCTGGCTTTTGGGGTTGATATTGTGGAATGATTGGTTGAGGGATAGGCTTTTGGTAGTTTTGTTGTGGGGGAGGTTGTTGGGGGAACGGTTGCGGCCTTTGAACGTCTTGAGATGCTTGAGGGTAAGGTTGTGGCTTTGGAATATTTTGCGATCCTTGAGGATATTGTGGGGCAAGTTGCTGTGAGGGAACATTTGGTCGCGGTTGAGGCTGAGGCTGATATTGCGGTACAACTTGCTGTGGTTGTTGAGGTTGTGGCCTAAGTTGAGGCTGCTGTGGTGGCTGGAAGTTTTGTTGAGGAGCTGGTTGTTGCTGGAAAGGCTTTTGAGGGAATGGCTTAGGAACGTTTACATTTGTTGGCCGCTGGTTGAATTGTTGTTGCGACGGGTTGCCTTGTGAAGCGTCGTATTGCCCCGTGGAGAAGCCTTGCTGGTCGACAAACTGCCCTCCGTGGTTGCCACCGTTATCACCTTCGTGATGGACGTGCATCATCATACCGCCTGGCCAAGGGTCCTTGTAGTTTGGGTCGCGGCAGCATTTGCCCAAAATACCCGTGTCGGGGTTGCTGCACTCCTGCACAAGCATAACACACAATTCGTGGGTTAGATGTTTGTAACTTAATCACTCGAGGTGCGATAAATGTATTTACATGTCAGAGTCGATGCACCATTCCCATAAGACAGGAGTGGAAGTATAATGATATTGATGAACCTATCCTAGTATTGAAGGTGGGAGCTGACAAGATTTGGTGCCGCTGCTGGCACATAGGCAGCTTACACATCCAGTTGAATGACGCAAAGTACCATAGTTTATCAACCATTCCAAAGGAAGTACCTTGTAATAGAAGGAGTAATAGTAAAAGCCAAACTGCATGAGCTCTACACTAATCCAATGCTGTCGATAAGCAGATTGATTATCAATTAAGCGAAGCTATTGTGTTAACGTCAGGCAATCCATGAGCTCCCCCAAACAGAAAGTGTACGTATGATGGTTACCCATCCAATACCTGACTGGGCATCATGTTGCTTAACTTCAGTGATCTCACGATAATTGTTTCCAACTTACTCAAGTTTTGCTTGAGTAACAAGGAATATCAATACAAATTTATATTTAAAGAAAATAATTCTTGGTCTTTGCTTTAATTCTTAGCTGGCAAAGATAGTACTTTATCTGTGGTACAGCCTGCTACAGCTACTAATAGCATCTTGGTGTCTTGGTGCTAATAGCAGTAGTACAATGCTACTTGTCCTGCTACTTACCGACAGAGGCACTCGGTTCTCCTCTTGCTCTCGGGTGAGCAACTGGGGGGTGTCGACCATAACTCCTTCGGCGGTGCAGTAAATCAGTTCGACGCATTTCAGGGCAGCTGCGCAGCCGGGGTAGGGCGTCACATTCAAGGGACCTGCCAATAAAACGGCTTGTTTAAGGTCAGCACAAATATTGAAGAGTCGGGATTTTTTAATGAAATGAAATTAGAGAACCACTGCAAAGATATAATTGTGGTTTTCCATGGTTTTCCACATCGAGTTCAACATCCCAGGCATATGCTGGGGTATTTGCTACCTCTGCCACTGTTTATCCACCCACCCATATTTCTACCTGATCTTAGGATTTGGTTTTCATCGCAGAGTGACTTACAAATCTGTGGTAGATAGTGACACTTCCACAAAGAAGTAGGTTGTAAAAAAAAGCTGGCACCGGTATGAATTTAAAGATTATGTCCACGTGCAGAAGAAGAAATGTCTATTGTGCACTTCTTTTGGCTGCACTTTCACTGAATGAATTTACAATTATAAACAAAGTTATAAAGATTTTTACTCTAGGGCCTGGAAAATGTCAATCGAAATAAACACTGCCCATTACGCTATACATTTTCACCCAAATTCGACATTTATAGATTAATTGTTTATTATTTATTTAGCGACTTGTTTATAAAAAGAGACGATGGTGGTTATTATACCTCAATCGCAAAAATATTGAAGGGAGAAGAGAAACACCGCTAGTTACTGTTGTGGAAATAAGCAAAGTGGAGAATAATTTCTTGCAGTCGGGCTGATTAATCAAAATGCTCAAGGTCAAGGAGATGCACATATAATTGCAGGGGCAATGTCAAGGTCAACTCACCTGTGTAAGGAGTGATGACGGGATTTGGGGTGACAGGTCTGTCATAGATTGACCCCCCAATTGGTACGCCGTTAGTACCCGGGGCCGAGCCTTGCCCCTGGTAGATAGGGTTGCCCTGGTAAGGGGGGCTGCCCCCTGTGGGTTTCACGGGCACGTTGCCCCCAGGGTAGTTGCCCCCAGGGTAATTGGGTCTAGAAGGGAGACGACAACAGGTTTGGCTGACGGAGTCGCATCGTTGAACCTGTAGACCAAGACACATAATATGTTAAAGAAACAAAAAAAAATGATAATAGTTATTTTTTATACACGATATTAACGATTTTAGCGTTGAAGCGTGACTTCATTTCAATGTTCTACACGCTGACGGTGGAAATCGTGAAGTACCACTTGAATCGTGATCATAATAAAGATAAAAGGTACATCTAGTACCAACGGTCACCGTGGGACATCACAACCTTGAATTATTCCGACTATACGGATTGTCTGTGTATGTGTGTATGAGTGTCTGTAATTGGCCTGTACATGTGATATTGCCGTCATTAGAATCGTATACCTGTTCTTATTGCGGTGTCTGCTGCTATTATAATAATAGCGTTACGCCTTATACTATTCGCGGTTCACAGGCTCGAAATATAAAAAGCTTTTCCACATTTCAGACTCTTCACAACTTTTGACTCCTCTTCTCTCAGACGTATTGTTCTCCGTGTGTATCATGTACAATACTACAATACCTTCTTATTCGCGAAAATAGCAGACAAGGTCACACATGGACTGGCACAGGCCTTGCTCATTCATATTCATAAACATTACTTTTCATATTTCGAAGACTGCGTTTTTGATATTAATTGCATAATACTGATAAACGATTTGGGTTAAAATGAGTCATTGGAGCTGTTTGCAAAGCCGCTATGCAAATCGAAAGGTAAAACCCATCCTGAAATCCTAGTCAATACAACACAATGGGGGCATAAATTACGTAGGCGCGACCAGACATTTATAATATACTCTTACAATATCGTAACATGCATATGCTGCAATTGATGACACATTAGTTTGACACCTACGCTAACGAAGTCTTAAGAGAATCCTTGTTACTTAACACCGACAAATACATGAACACAGGCAGAGCATATTTATGTGCTTAGTCGCAAATAAATCGCATTGATTTATCTTTATTTTAAATTTTTGGTTGACTTACCCCAGCTTTGACCTGCACCAATCCGTTGTCGACGACGATTCCGTTGTTGCAGTTTGATTTTGAGACACAGAGGTAGCCTGCTCCAGTGCAGGGGACCCCTTGATTGATTTGATTGACAGGATAGCTCTCTCCTTGAGGAGTTTGACTGCCGCATCCTGAGTTTCCTCCACATCCTTGATTGTTGCCACCTCCACTCAGGAACGGGTTGCTCGGGTTCACAGCACTTGGAGGGGTTCCGCTCGGAATCGGGTACGGCCCACTGGGCTTGCCGCCACCACTTAGGAATGGATTATTAGGATTATTAGGATTATATCCACTGGGTGCGGGGTTATTGACGCCAGGTGCGGGATAGGGACCGCCTGGCTTGGCTCCCCCAGTCAAAAATGGGTTGTTGGGATTGTTTTGTGGAGGCAGCGGGGCTCCACCGTGTGGGGGCCCTGAACTTGCCGGGGGATTGGAGCCTTTCGGCGGCTGAGGAGGAACATCAGCTCCTTTAAAGGGGTTGTCTTGATTCATCCACCAAAAGTTGCCTCCTTGGCCTTGTGAATCGGTGAAAGAGCCCGTGTATATGGAATTGTCTGGTAGAGAGCCGGGGTATTGGCCAACGGGCTGTGGGTTGGAGTTCTGGGGGACTCCAGGGTTCGGTTGAGCGCTGTTTTGCGGAACGCCAGGGTTGGGTTTGTTGTAATGGGGTATCGAAGGGTTGGGTTTGTTATATTGAGGCACAGACGGGTTGGGCTGGTTGTATTGCGGAGCTGCTGGCCTTTGGACATCTTCGGGATTTGGGTTTTTCTGGTAAAAGATCTCTGCCTGCTTGTCGCTGGGGATGACATCTGGAGCAAAGGTGGTCGTTGTCCGAACTCCTTTGGCTGCTTGAGGAACTCCACCGTAACCCTGCGCGTTGCAAGCTGCGACGATGCAACTAGCTACAACGACTACTGCCAAAATCTTGGCCATCTTCGCGGATTACTGAAAAGTAAACGAGCGTTTTAGAGTTTTTTTCAATCGAAACATAAAGGTTTCTTTGTGTGTAACAAGTCCTTCGGATGAGATGAGTAAGACAGATTTATTTCTGGTTTATTATAATTTAATTACTTATGATAGAAAATTGTCCCAAGCCAAGGACATAAATGTATGCAAATAAAAACAACTGACTCATTCACTGAAAGCTCTGAAAGAGTGATAAAAAAACAGGCATGTATGTACGTGTACTTTTTTTTGTAACTGCCCCGGGACTGAAAAATGGAGACTAAGAAAAAACTCCTTAAAAATATAGCGTATTTTACTAGACTTACCTTAACCGTGATTTTCAATATCCTCTCAGGCGCTATACACGAAGTGACCTCTAGAAGTTCATCCTGCACACTGACTGCATGTCTTCAGGATGCTGTCTTATATAGCTACGCTCAGCTGGTAGGAATTATAATTCTTTGGCTCAACAATAACAAGATCTGCGTTCGCGGAATGGATCGGTGACGTCATCGCTTACCTGTCATTAGCCGACGACATGACGGCATCACCTTCAGCCCGGATCTCGCACGAGACACATCGTCGCATCGCGTGCACTTCTTCACTTTCCTTCTCTTCACAAATATTCCAGCCCCATTGTCCCGCCTCCTTCCAGTCTCGCCAGATTTCATTTTCTTGCCGGGTTTTCTTTGTAATTTCATCGGATCTCGCACAATTTACATTTCTCTCTTCTTCTTCTTCTTCTTCTTTTTCTTCTTCTTCTTCGCTTTCCGTTTCTTCACACAGATTCCATCGTCTTCCCACTGATTTCTTCTTCCAGTCTCGTTAAATTTTATATTCTTGTCCGGTTTTCTTTGTCGTTTCATTGCCGCATCCACTCCAACTTAACTAACGCCGAGCGGTTTTCCTCCGTCGTAACTGTCTTGACGTGACGAATGAAGGCTAGCATTCCGCTGACATTCCAAAGACATAGCCTTTCCAGTCTTTCCATTTGTTCTTTCTTTCTTACCATGGTCTTCGATTGTCTTCCCAGGCATTATCTGGGTTTTCATTGCATTTACTCTCATTCCAGAAATACTCACGTTTTTATCGGCGTGGCAAACTGAAGGAGCTGCAAATTTGAATTTGGGGTGCAAAAATAAGAGATAGCTAGATAAAAATCCAGCTCTGCCTTCAACTTATCCTTCCTGCTGTTTCGTTGTCTTTTTCGTTTCTTTGCTTTCATGGTACCGCCAATTTGAACAGCCCTTCCTTGGTTAAGTGGTCTTTTTACTGCAACTGCCTTCTTTTCAATAGCAGGATTCCAGGGTGTCACATTGTTAGGCGCCAGGCACTGTCGGTTGCTTGGACCCTGGACGCAGGAAGGTACTGAGTAAAGAGATTGCTTGCAGACCTCCTGATTTTGACAAATAATGTAATATGCCAAATCTGTTAATTGTCTTTCTTTGTATTAACATGGTATTAAAAAGTACAATTCTTTCTTATAATTTCTTTCTTGTGTAAAGCAACAGATTAGAACATTAGATCTATATAAGATAATCTAGGTGAGATTTCGGAAAAAGGTACATAGAATTATCTAACGTACCATCATTTTCTTTCGGCTGCTCCCTAAGACAGTGAATCTGATTTGTGGAAGCACAGAGTAGTATACTACTCTGTGATGACATGTTGCGTGCCTCCCCAACGGTTGTTATCGAATCCAAACATTAATGGACTTGAAAAACTAAGAACAACTAGAATCCGAATGGGCAGTCGGTCTCCGATCGAATTTCCACGTCTGTTCACACTAACCACACTCGATAGATATTTCTTAAGGAGGATTCCAGACGGTCCTATGTCCATGCTCTGCTGTGTCTATTTGATTAGCGTAGCGAGTGGAGCGAAATCTTCAATTTCACATACGTTCCAGAAAAAAAAGTAACTGGTGTGGTTTTTTTGTGTTTGTGTTTTTGTCCGTTCGCGCTCTAGCGGTCAAGCGCCTGCAACGATTTGAACCAAATTTGCGAGGCACAATTTTGAGGTCTCAAATTAGATATACTACGTTTTCAGGTAAATCGGCCTAATAGATTTAGTATACATAGATTTTTACGAAAATTTTCGATTTTTGCAAAACTTGAAAAGGCGCGATAACTTCAATAGTTTTGAACCGAACTTGACCAAAATGTTGACCTTGAAAAAACATGTTAACTCTGTTTAGGTGCTTGGTGACTGAAAATTTCAGGTCCGTAGGTTAATCTGTTGATATTAAGTGAGTTTGAGTCGATTTTTAGCCTGTTTCAACAATTGTCGTAAATCTTTATTTATTTTATTTTTATGCTCCTTGAATTGGTTATAGGTATCATTTTTTTCCAACGCAAAACAAGCGTTGCTCTAGTGCTACTAAAATTCATTAACTTTATTATAACAAAGAATAATATGATAACATAACACAAGTCTTATGAATCCAGATCTTAAATTGGTGGAAAATGAGAGGAACCGTCGAATTGTTTTTTTAACTCTGGGCAATGCGTCTTGCTCACAACTGTACGAGCTCAGGAAGAAGCCAGTGCGCATGTTGATTATGAAATCACGATGTCCATTAATTCGATATCAATCTTAGTATATTCCTTCTATATGTGCAAGGTTCTCAGAATAGGGAAGGAGCCGTCCTGCTAACTTCTTTCGAAGAGTAAATTTGACCTTTGCATCGGTGTTCAATTTACCTTGGTATTTCCCCCTGCTAAAACCAGATTCAGAACTCTTAGCTCATCTTTGAATCCGGGTGAAGTAAATAATAAAAATACTACCATAACCTAAATAATTAACTAATTTGTAAGAACCAACCCAAAATATTTATTGCGACTGATCACAGCTTTTTCATCCATTTTAATAACTGCGCAATATATTGTTATTATTTCGAAAGGGATCTTTTCCAAGAATATATTTGTGTAAATGAATGTCACGCAGCCTGCAAAGGTATAAATGCATAATTACGCATTCAATAATGAATTCACCGTAACAAGTACCAAGTGAGAACGCAAGTGATCCAGCAGCCATTGTTACACATGGTCGGGAATGTTATTTTTATGATAATAAGAACACACATATGTTGATCATAATTATGGTAGAGGTTGGCTAAGGTAAGGTAATGCGCGGGATGAGTGAGCATTGACTATGAGCCTTGCAGAACTCTGTGGGTGGTATGTCACCATGAGATCGCTAATTCTAATAACTGTTACAAATAAGGTCAATCCGATGATTCAGTAACTGGTACCTACCTAGTGGTCGATATCTTCAATTGTGAGTTGGCTTTTAGCCTATGCCACTCTACGCGTTCAGATATAGTTCGGGTTGTTGTAATATGTATTTACTAACCATGGTTAATATTGCTAATTTTGCTCATGGCATTTTTTGTAAATTCTGACTTCAAGGTACTTTTTTGAGCAATTCAACTCTAATTTCAGCCAAATCAGTAGCCTGAAGTAAACGATGTCAGATATGCATTTGTAAGGAAGGGATTTATGGTCTACAACAGGTACATGAAAATGATCTTCAGTTGAATTCTGCGATCATTACTTGAGATTTATTGACTGGTTTGTCAATGCTTAACGATGCACTTTTTCGACAGCGGAACCTATGGCTGGTCTGGTGCATCTGAATAATGGGGTAATGATCAGAATTACGATGAATATAACCCAGCCTCGGGGTAGTAACTGCAGGAAAACCCCGATGAAACCCGGCACGTAGTCAAGCGCTACAATTAGTTCTAGTCCCACTTGATGCGGCGAGAGATGGACGTTAACAAGAAAAATATGATTCCTTACATAGTCCATAGGGTAGAGAACGGTGGAGGATCCAAAACATTTGAAGGTAAAGAGAAAGAGTTATGTAAAGTAATTGCCAAACGTTGGTTTCAAAATTGGCAGAAACTTTGGACTACTGCAGATTTATCGCATGCGGCAAAAAGACTGCATACTCGCTAAGCCCTCCCCCCCCCCCCCCCCCCCCCCCCCCC
>LVVV01432220.1:0-14410 GCA_001676325.1 Amphinemura sulcicollis
CCCCCCCCCCCCCCTCCCTCCCTCCCCAATGTGCTACCTGCATATCGTCGCCACCAGAGCCCCGGCGATTCCCGCACCGGCGACCAGCATCAGGACTCAGGGAATATTTCCCAACAAAAGAGCATCATTTATTTAAACACCCCGCAAACTTTTCATATCACCATTTGTAAAAGCGTGCGGCGTTGTTGGAGCGCATTGTCGCCGTAGCACCACCATGTCGCAACTTCGGTTAGCTCGGA
Organism: Amphinemura sulcicollis; assembly: GCA_001676325.1. NCBI lineage: Eukaryota > Metazoa > Arthropoda > Insecta > Plecoptera > Nemouridae > Amphinemura > Amphinemura sulcicollis. The sequence goes on from LVVV01432220.1 coordinate 240, forward strand.
AGGGCGTTAGGTGTCACAGGGCCCATTTTGCGCCGTTCGGATCCGCGCCGCGACGCGGATTAGCAGGCGACGCCGACGCCGACGCCGACGTCATCTAGGTCAGCTAGTGGATGGACGCGCCGAAGCGAATGTAAGGTGCAATAAAGATTATACCGAGCGAATGCCCACACGCCATTTGAATTGCCGGCCAGCCAGCTATAGACATGAGCATAATGAACGCGTCGTCTGGTCGCCTGGACTAGCTCCACTAACTAAAATATCTGATTGAAATCATAATAATGTTTGCGTATTCACGGGGGCGTTCACACAGCAGTCGCTGTTCGGCAACAAGAGAGCGCGGCGCGTGATTTTTTTTGCCGAAGCCAACATCAATTTATGATTGAAAGCTTCCCGTCGACGTCTGGCATGCTAAAACCAAGCTGCCGAGGGTTGAAACTTATTTCGTGCTCGGCCGACTGCATTTGATGTTCATTTAAGCCGATTTATCTCATACCATATAAACCGCTCGTTAAAACCGTTTTGAACCTAGTGAGTCGAAAAGATGCGGAGGGCATTGTGGGCAGACGAGCCAGCCCTTAATAATGTGCACCTCGGCTTCAAATGTGGGATGGTGAAACTCGTACGTGGAATAAAAAAAACTAGATACATTTTCTCTTGGCGGGCTTAATTGATGTAAAAGTGAAGTTTAATTTTTCTCTATTAATTAAAGCAACCTTGTCCCGGCAACACGTTGCTTTTTAATGCTTGCCAGGAGGTGCTTTCATGTGCTTCTACGCAAAGATGACGCGAAGGGATATTATATAGGGTCCCGTCAAACAGAAACTCTGCGGTGTTTTATACATTGCTGCCGTCGTGCATGTAGCGCTTGTTAAAAACCCTCTCGTCCCATTCGCTTTGGATTAGGAGTTGAGATATATTACATTTCCTAGCTTATCTCAATTGTTTCAGGAGAAGCGCCACTGGTTAGGTTGTAAATTGTACGTCTTTATATTCACCCGAGCAGGAGACAATGCATGGCGTGGAAGAGTCCTGATTCGCATCAGTCTGGCGATACAAGGGCGTCCGCCAGCGCCAAGTATTATCTTCTGTCTAAAAATCGCCCGTTCTCAACTAAAAATATCGTGAACACACTCTATTCAATTACGTAACAAAGCATTTTACAAAACGAACAGCCGTGAAGAATGGATCCATTAATTTTGTTCATATTCACAGCGGGGGCGAATAAACAACGATTTCCAATATGGAGGTCGTCCAATTCGTGCAGTGTATACTCGGCCAAAGAAGGACTTGCACTTGTCATCGGCGTAGGTCAATGAATGATACGCCCTTCCATAGACATTGTCAATTTGACGAATGCATGGCCATGTATATCCACAAATACATTCATATGAAAGTTTCCAGTAAGTAGATTCCCAAGTCGTAGCATTCATCAAATTTCTTTTCATAGCTAAGAGTATACCTAGAGGAACACACGGCAAGTCCTATCAATTTGGTGTCAAGAAATAATAGCCGAAACATTGGATCCCGATAATGCATTCCATTTCCCTGTGTGTTATTCAACCTGTGTTCTGTTTTCCTGCAGCGCAAGACTGAATTCTGACATCGGACACTTCCAGTTTAATTTCCATCCCAGCGTTATTGTGCACGCGTTGACTGATTCGCAGCCGAGTCTGTCGGGAGTCGGGGCCAGGATCAGGACTCCCGGAAGGGGATATTCTCGAATCCTAAGCTATTAGAGAAGTTGGCTCCAATATTTTACCAGGGGTATCAGACATACGGATTATTCCGTGATGGATGTTCGCTAGAAATTTTCACCATTCATTCGCCGCAGCACATGGAAAAAAGTCTCCTCGCTGTGTGGCCCGGGAGGCATTCAATTCCACCTTATGGCATGGCTTCTGACGTTGGCGTCCCCAAAGCTAAAAAGCATTGTTGGAAACTAAAACAATTGTTATGATGAACAACAACAAATAGCGAGCTGTCGGGGTCGCCGTGCCACGTCGGCCAAGGGAACAATAGGCCAGTGGGCTGTCCTGTCAGAACAGTGTATCATCCATTTAGCGACATATTGTTCTCGCACGGGGCGAACAACACTTGACAGAGAATGTACATTTCATTTATCTTTCATAGTAAGTGTCACGACGGGCAAACGGAAGTGACAGATTCAGCTGTTTCATACCGAAATTACATCAGCTATTAGAAACGTTAGGACGGCAATTCGGAAAATTCCGCTCATCCCCAGCTGCGTGTCGGCTTTAGCGCGATCACTTTTCAAACGGTCAGTTTGCGTTTGTTTGCGCGGGAATTTCTATTCGCTACAAGAGTTTTTTTTTCAAATTATTTTTATTGGTTTTTTTTTGTGTATGCGCAATATGGAATCAGCGAATGTTCGCGACCACAGAGCAGCGAGCGACGAAGCACACACACGCCCCATTCAAGCTGTCCAGAGTCGCATGTTATAATGGTTCGCGAGTGATTAATGAAAAATCGAACCGCAGCCGAAACGTCGACTAGGCGAGCGTGTTTCATAAATTAAAGGCTGCCCGGAGCCCGTGCCTCCTGGCCGGCTGGCTGAGTGCGCCCATCGATTGCCCCCTCTAGCCCCTCGGCAAGGCGATGACGCGTACTGCAAGGAGGATAATACGCACAGTGCCAGCGGTGGCCAAGATGTTTTATAATTCATCTAATTTCGATATGGCGTGTCCATCGGGACAGTGGACAGATCGCCGGGGACGGCGTGTACGTTTTTCAATTCATAATGAGATGGACTTTGCTCGGTCAAAACATGGCTTGTGAACGAGCGTGCAAATTATATGGCCATTCCATGCCAGACTAGCCGGGTACTATTTGCTCAATAATTCATTTCTCTGTGTACAGCAATTGTACTGAACCTAACTAATGTTCCTGTAATTTCTCCGCCACTCTCTTGTTGATAAATCAATACAGTTCATGGTTGATATCGCAGTATTCTTCACTGGAAATGTCACGACGTGTCTACATTCAAGAATGGCATCGTCAGTATCATCCTCCCCGATTATTATCGCTACGATATGTCTTCGTCTTCACTTTCTTTATTCTGGATTCGTCAATCTTCCTCATCCTCATATCTTATAAATCAGTGCCCATCTCTTCGTTTCTCGTTTTACACCTCCACCTCCTCCTCCTCCTCCTCCTCCATCTCCGCCTCCTTACACTCTCTTGTCTTGTCTTGAGCATCCATCTCCAGCTGTCGCCCACCACCGCCCAGATTCGATTTCTCCATCTTTTCGAGCCCTGCTGGCTGCCGTCAAACCTGTCTTGCCAGCTGTGCCAATTGTCTGATTACTGCGCCCGCCTTACGCTGGCCCGGGGAACACTGTGGTTTCAGAAGACGCTGCTAGAATTTCACCGGCAAGAAATTATACGGACTAGGACCTGTTTTTTTTTCTTTTTTTTTTTTTCTTAATTCTGAGTTTGCTGTAAGCATTGAGAAATTTATACAGGCACGGCACCTCCACCACCCTTTGCGACCTTCTCATTTGAAAAGTGTTATAGGGGAACTAAAAACGAAAGAACCAGCTGACTCTCGGAATAGCAATTTTCTTTTGTTGATGAGAAAGCTTTGGCCCTCGTGTTTGGTTGCCTGCTGAGTAACCTGAGGAAAACCGCGACGAAAGTAAAAGTGCGTACCGCTGGTCGTGATTTCTCGCGTGTAACCAAAAGCTTTTAATATTGATGCCCGGACCCGTACGCTATTTTCAAATTAACGTTCCCCATCTTTGAAATTGGATACAACATGGCTGAAACGCGCGTGAATAGCGAGCGTTTCATTGAAAACTTTGATTATTGTCAGAGCGACGTGGTGAAACTCGTTTCTATGGACGAATTAAAGTTATTTAAAATCGCTCGACGCTCTCGATTATGTCTCCAGCTTAGTGGGTATATACTTGAATGTCTCTCGTTGCCTGCCGAATATGCAATGTCTTCATACATCGTTATAATGCACCTCGAGATTGAAAGTAAATACAAAAAAAGTCGGGATGCTCTCGGAATCGATAATGCAGACGTACTATATGACTCGACTCGGCTATACACGGTGTATTTTGCATATAAATTGGTCCTTTGAGCCTGCTTTTGCTCGAAGAGCGGGGAGGAAAGAGTCATGAATATGGCATTTCCTTCTGCTTTGCCCGTGCGTTTGAGTCGGGGCAAGGGCGTAAAACAGCCACCCACCCACCAGCACCCCCACCCTTCTTACCAACCTAACATAGTACTTATATTGATTACCTGAGTGAAACACTGGGGTAAACCTGGTCGCTTGAACCGGATCATTATTTCAACACTTACCCTAATGCGACACGGCTTGATGGGCATGCAGATTGATGCAGTGAGTCGCCGTACCTTTCATTCCACTTACGTTTATCATTTGCTTGCGATATAGTAATTTGCTGGCCAACACACTAACAAATAATCGTGAAACGTAGCCAACGGCAAGCGACAGAAAAAGTAAATTGGTCCAAAGAAAAGCTATTAGCTCTAATTTAAGGAATTCTTGTAAGATTGGAGGGAAAATAGCGAACCGTGCAAGTTTTAAAAGTAGCATTATGCACGGAACTTTCGTATGGCACGATAATGAAGAGCGAAACAACGAGAGGCAGACGACTAAGTATTGAAAATCGAACCTCTTGGAAAAGATAATGAGTAGATTGCTTCTGACCATAATTGGCAACGAACCCGAACACAATGGGCAACTTTCAAAGCATCTACTATACATCAATGTGAGTGAGCGATCACAAGCAAGTAGGTACTTTTATTTGCAAGGAAATTAGAAAGGTTACTGTTTGGAGCGCACGACAAGCGATGTTAGACCAGATTTACTGTATACTTACCTCTAAAACTGCTTTCACGACAACATAAGAGGTGCATATCACGTTTTTCTTTCGAGTTCCCCGCGGATGTAGAAATTAACCGTAATTAAGGAGGTAAATACAGAGCCGGAGGTTTAATAAGTTGGATGAAGTTTGCAACATCGTCTTACATAGGAAAGCCATTGAGCACAAACGTCCCCGTCCGTACCTCCCACCCAGGGACGGCATTTCTCAATTATAATTATTGTCACTGGGAGGCCGGTGCAAAGTTACGAGGCGCCCAACCACCGCGGCGCGACCAACTTGCAGATAGTTCGCTCCCTTCAGCTGATAATAATATATTGGATGCGCCTTTATTTACACTTCATTAGGGCGCGCCAGCAGAGCTGCGCTCGCGCACCGAGCGGCGGCGATGCCGTCTTGGGAAATGGAGCAAAATGCTCGAGAGCGTCGAGTAAACTTTATTAAAATCGACTCCAAGTAAATCATTTCAACACTTCGTACTGGAAACTTGTATACGCCGGATTTCTAATTATTTTTTTCCTTCTCTTAAAAGGAGCCCAAAAGTAATTAAAAGCTGCTGCAGTTTATTATTTTCTAGCATTTTCATTAACTTCCTTGATAGCAGAGGTCGTTCGTTTTAATCATATTTAAGAAACATTAATCCTGAAAGTTCACGGTGTGTTTATAAAACGAAACATATTAATATTCTATGGAACATGAAATTGAAAAGTTACTCACGGGAAAATGATATTCATCAATAATTATCATATGGATGGATATTCGACTTTCATACAGTTTTGATTCGGAAACTTTTTAATTTCTTTTTCAATTTTCCGCGTTTGTGAACTCGTCGTCCAATCTCTTAAAAACTTTACTGGGTGAGACGCAATTATCAAGTTGGTAACAATTTTCTAGCTCAACATTTCATTTGGTGGACGAGCCGAGAGGGAGAGCAAAAGAGAGAGAGACGTCGGCAAAGTCAAGTAAAGCCATGCAGCGCGAGAGAGAGAGAAGCACTACGAGACGGATGGAAAGAGCGTTGGTTCTTAGTAGACTTCCTAGAGATTTCATTTTCCACTGTAATGCCAAATCATACAACGCCATCCGCACTCCGGCAGCGGCGGCAGCGGCGGCGGTCGCCACCCCCCTCCCCCCACCCCACCGCCCACCCCTAATTAGGCATGCCATCTTCGTCGTACTAATGTCCTCGTAGAATTTTACTATATGTTGAAAAAACTGTCAAGAGACCGAAAGGGGATTTTTAATTTTAAAACAAATTGAAAGAAATGAAGTCTCATTACTTTACTCCCATGTTCTGCGATAATAAACACGGACAAAGTTACTCGAGTAACTATGTTGTTCAGATAACCTACTTGAAAACTTGAACGCGCAGTTTTTTAGCCAAAGGGGGTGTTCTTCTTCAAGCTTCTTTCTTCGAGACCTTTTGTTTTTTAATGATTTTGTAATGAGACGCCAAGCTACCGACTTCTCGCCGATGTTATTGCACGGCGGAAATAAATTGGATCACGCCACGTGGTGGTGCCACCGCCGCGGCCAACGCCGCCACCGTCGCCGCCGCCGCCACCGCTGCCACGTCCCCAATGTCTGCAATAATATTGAGGTAAAGGAATGCATAGTTCATTGCGGCGCACGCTGGCGTACGACGCTATCACGGTGGCGTCGCCTTCTCAGACCGCGGCCCGGCGAACAAGAGACCGACGCCTACGTCGAGTGGAGCGGGGACAACGACGTCGGCGTCGCGGACTCGACGCCGAGTGGTTGGTGCTCGGTGTTAATTTGATGTCGTCGTAACAAAAGCCGTGTATGCAGACGCAGGGCTCGACAATCTCATAAGCGCGAGAATAGCTGGCGTGTCATCCATTTCTCATAGACAGAAATTGACTTTGTACAAAGCGTTTTTCCCTTTTTTGCCAAGGCACAATTCGTGCTTTGCAAAATGCCATTAACGGCTTTTGACGTTTTATTTTTTTAAAACAAAATGCGCAAACACGTTTGTGCTCATTTTGTGCAAATAAAGATGGTGGAGCGAAGTTTTGTAAATTCAATTATCGTGGACATTTTCTTCCGTGTTTCTCGAGGAAATCACGCGATTCTCAAATTAAAAATCTCATTTAACTACTGATTTCCAGCTTAAACTCGCCATGATTAATGCCTCGAACGCCAACGCAATTTCACCGAGCAGATTAACTAGGAGACATACGACAAATTACTTTTCATAATACACACAGCTTTCAGCTTTAGACGCCCTATATTTCATCTCGGCTGTCGAATCATATCCCATTTGTTTTGGAGCGCCCTGATCTCGGGCTGCTCGCTGGCGGGAAACTCTCTGCTGCTGCTCCTTCTGGCTTTTCCTCGGGATGCACGGAATCGAAATTACCGGAGCGGGAAATTGCGAACCGTCCCCTTACACTCGCACTGTTCTTATTATAATCCGAGGGCTTAAGCTGAAATAGCCATGTTGTCTACACAATCAGCTTTGCATTGATTGTACCGTTGACGTGAAGAAGAGATCTAAGTAATAATACCATCAGATTGTCTCCCTTGTGTTTATAAACACTACAGCGAGGAACGACACGAGAAACTACTCACACTCTATACAGCTGCGAGAAAATAGTTTACAAATCTGCATTTAGTATTACTTGATTAAGCCCCAGAAGCTTAGCAAAAACAAATTAACTCCCTGTGTACATTGCGATAAGGGGTGAATTAAAAAGCGTGGCACAATTCGTTGCGACAATTTCTCGTACCCTGTTATTCTAGTTTGCAAGCGTAAAAAAGCTGCTTTGCTTAAATCAGGTCATAATGCTATGATCACTTTGAAAAACAAGCAATGCGTAGAATTTAGCTAAAACAACGAAATTTAAATTCCCTTTGTACGATTTAGGACAGGTTAAAGATATTCAGAGGTCCTCCGAACTCGCTTGTACGGTATGCTTGCTCTGCGGACTACATCCATTGGCAATGGTGGACGTGCCATATGAACTTGTATCTTAAGAATTGACGTGCCAATATTACGTACCGTGATAAATATTATTACATTTGCTCTGCGGGCTGCGTTTAGGGGTAATGGTGGAAGTGCCAGTTTTTGCTCTGCGGGCTGCATTTAGGGGCCATGGTAAAAGTTAAAGGTGCTTTGCGGGCTACTTCCAGGGGCGACAGAGAAGATGATCCCAGTGAATTGCCTAACTGGATATCCCTGTTTTACAGAAGCGTACACCATAGTCTCGATGGTTGGAGGCTACGTTGTCCCAACACAACCCGCACTGGCACGGTTTTTGCCGGTAGACACGGGCAGTCGTGTTTGAAATTCGCTAGGCGGGGTAGGAGGCGGTGGCGGGCCGGGCTCCAATTGACGGATAGGCCTCCGGGGAAGTCAGAGAGTGGACCCATCAATACTACCTCAACCTACTCCATGTCCTCCCACTAATGAAATCAATTCCGACTTACTTACGGGGAACATGTCCGTCTCAGCGCCCCACCCCCACGCACCGACCTCCCCACGGCGATTCTGGCCCCAAGCCTCAGAGCACACGCGTTGGACAGGCGGCGAGGGACGAGGGGCGAGAGCGCAACTGTCATTTCAAGCCGGGACATAACACACGCCAGACGCACGTGACCTGTCTCGCTAATTCATCCGCGGCAAACTCACTTCGCCGAACAAACTTAGTAATCATTTGATTCATGGCTGATAAATCACTCATCAATCATCACTCTCCAAGGTACAAATGGACCGTGGTGCGTTGATGGATGCATTTATAGTGCACGCCGGCAGGTACCTATTTATGTAAATTTCAAATTTAATAGCAAGCTGTTACACCACACATGGCAATAAGAACTTTTCTCAAAGATTTTCTGAATTTTATTCCGTAACTTGACAGACTTTCATTGACATTGCATGCAATGGGCATTATTATTCACGTAATTTCGCTCCCGTTGATGACTGCTTGATTATTAACGCGCAGGCTGGTTAATTTAAAGTAGGCTGCTGCTCTTCTATGGATGGCGAGTGCTGATCATATAAATCAACAAGGGTGCCATTTGGCTTGCCGTCGTGCTGTGCCCTGGTTGCGCTGAGCGGATGAGTGACACTCGTTCACCGTTCGATGGACAAATCGGAGCGTCAGGGGAGGCCGTTGGTGCCGACCCCTGGCCAAGAGCGCGCTATCGCCCCGCTTGAGCACATCCTGCTTGCTGGATGGCTTCACGCGTCCACCGGACCGTGCGACAAGCACTTGGGCACTCGCTTCGCCAATAATTACAAAGCTGACTAACATTTTATCTTGGCTCAGCCCGATCGTTCGTTAAGCATGTTGAAGCATTTGTCATCAATTTTGTTAAATCTTTTAGTGGTATATCAAACATTTCGCATTCAGGAAAAGAATGAGAACGCGAATTCAATTAGAGAAGAATTGAGCCACTATGTTCATTGGACGGCTCAATCCATTCTCATTTTAAGTGGATTTCAAGAATGGAATCTCGTGCAGTGCAGAATTTTGGCAATGACTTCCAGCAACGAGTCATATTGATCTGTATTCAGTACACACTCTTCACCATGATATTACACCGACACAATGGCCGTGTTTGCTTTGCGAGCTCGAATTTCCGCTTACTGAGCACACCCCTTTATGGCCGACCCGGAACGTGTACCCAAATCACGCCTTTTTGTTCTGACGGACTGCCGATTTATCGGTCGCAATGCAATGTGAAACGTGGTCAGCAAACGTCAGCCGGTTTATCGGCAGGGGGCCCGCGGCCACGACGTCAGCAGCCCCCTCCCCACACCACTCCAATCCACTGTAATAAAGAAGTTGCAATGAAAATGCTCAAGTGAATCTTGTACATTTCATTGGTGGGCGAATGGTTTCCCATTTCGGATCGACGGAGAGAAGGGGACACCGTTCCCTCGACGGGGCATTGGTCGTTCCGCATGAGACCCAGCTTAGGGGAATTACTAGAATCAGGCACCAATTAGGCTTATGGGTCTTTTGAGGGATTGCAATATCGGTCTATCGGGATCTATCGAAGGTCGAGGAAAGTGGTATAAGAAAGTCTTGTGTGTGTGTTTTATCTAAAGCCAGAACGTTCCAATCAGGCCCCGGCCGAAGCGTACAAGCAGCTAACCGCCTAACGGGTTCGGGCTCAATTATGTTTTTGTTCTCTTGCGGGCGAACGGGCGAACGGGCGGGCGACCCAGACTTATGGGTGGGTTGCGGGAAGCTCGCTTGGAAGGAAGGAAGCAAGGAAGGAAGGAAGCACACAGCTAGAGATTGCGGAATTCTTCATCTCATCCCTCTGTAATTCAATCCTTTGGCTCACTGAAATGAGAAGTTGCTCCTATATTGCTACCTTGCTTTTACAAATAACAAGATTTTACGCCTGCGCCCCACCCCTTCTCCGTTTTCTTCTTTCTCTTTGCTCTTGCTTTCTTCTGTGCTTGATTTGTAGCCTAGGAACTTAAATCTTATACCTCCTGCATCCCGGCGCCCGTGCGCGTATATATCCGCTGTGACACCCCGACACCCGGCTCCCGGGCAACGCCGACGCCGCCGACGATGGCAGCGCTGTCCAGAAGACCGAGCGGCGTCGGCAGCGCCTCATAAACCTCTCTCCCCAAGTTCTACGTCCACATGGAGCGGTGGTGGCGGCGCGTAGCACTGCTCTGCTACGTTAGAAGTGTTACACAAGTTTAATAATATTATTCCACCCCTAAGTTGTTTGTGTAGTGGCCGAAAGTCCGGCTCGCTCGGCCGCGGAGGGCCTCGTTTCAATGGCTTAACTTACCGCAATGACCCACCGACCGGCCGGCCGGCCGGCCGAGCTGCACCACCGTATGTCGTAGGCTAACAGTTAGCAGTTAGCAGTTAGCACACAGTTTTGTGACAACCACAGTTGTTGTAATGCGCTGACACTCGACATGACCAGCTATTGACATTGCACAAAACTCATTTGAGCTGCTGTCCAAATTAACCGCGCCAGCAGATCCTCTAATCAAACCATGATGCGATCATTAGCCGTTCAGCGGTCGCCGCCTGTCCGCTTGTGCTCATCGGCTTCTGTTTGTTTGTGTTTGCACGTAGAGGAGTGGCGCAGTACTTATTAAATAAATCAAACTCTGTTCGGGTGCTTCTCAAACAATCGCCGCTCTATTTAAACCAGTGCGGGCAAACACTGTACACCATAGAACTTTTCGTGAAATCTTTTTGGGGAAACAAAGGCCAGCTCATTATATAATTGCATTTCGATTAAGGTTTCTCATTAAGTTACGGCTCGCTTAACTTTAGAAGCAAAATGTTCCAATTAAAACTGAACTTCCTCTCATCTCCGAACAGCAAACTTGTATCATGCAGTATAACAAAAACGAGCGTGTTCAACAGGAATAGCGTAATCGAGAATATATAGTAATATTATTAACATGTAGTTGCTCGTGTACCTAATCACCAAGACTGCCACTCTTTCCAGCAAATACATCCTCTTCAATTAAATCCAGCGCCTGCTATGTCGAACTAACCGCAACAACAACAACGTCAAGAAGTCTGCCTGCCAGACAAAAATTGTTAAACTAATAGCACATTTTCATGATAATACGATCGCACATCATAAAGTTTGCTCGAGCCAGAAAGCGGTTTGGGTTGAAACAAGTTTTCCCGGGCGCTTAACGCTCTCTCCTCTAACCGATTGTGAAATTCTATCGCGAGCTCGTCGTCTGTGACAAAACGCTAGCCGCTTGAAACGCGCTTTGCGTCGTGCGTGGATGTGCACCTGAAGTAAGAGAGAGAGGGACGTGCCTGGCTACCGCAACCCTCACCAGCACGCCTTGGAGACACGGCACCTCCACACTTCCCTAGCATTCTGAGTTGTATATATGGCGCCTCCACCGCCCACTAATAGTGAAACGAGTGGGAAAGCTTTCACAATGGAAGCAGTGTGGTGTCGTCATTTAATATTTCACGAGGGGCAGGGCGAGTGGGTGCCGGCTTGTTGGCCCTTTTAAAGTTTGATGCCGGCAAGGTGATGTCACAAGCGAACCGTGAATAGTGTGATTCGGCTGACGTCTGCAAATACCGAGGAAAACACTCTGTGTACACTTGAATGGATTACGACGACGACGACGACGACGACGACGATGACGACGACGGTGGCGGCGTTTCGCACATTTTATTTTTGCATACGATACCAGCATTAGACGTGGCTCGAGGGTTAAACGAATATTTAACGAATATTCATTTTCCAAGACACGCTAGAAAAGTTTCTTTAAACGCAATACCATTAAAAGAGAGCGGAGACAAGAATATAATTCACACTCCGCTGAGCACGGCGCAGAAAAACTTGCAGGAAATTTGTGTTTTGCTAGAGAAAAATATAAATAAGTATATTTATGTCTTGTGAGTCGTGTAATTTTTACGGCGATATTTTTTCAACCAGAAACACCCATGTGCTTTTGTGTGTTTTATTCTCAAAATAATTAAAATATATAACAGTAAATATCAAGACCTCTATTCGTGTAAAGCTCCATCGCAAAATGATAACTCTCCCTTCTCGTTTTCCTTCTAGCTCGTTTCTACAACTACTCTGAGCAACGCAATCCCGTCTAAACATTATCGCGTCATATTTTACTCTGAAGCGTGTGCCATTTGGAAATATCTATTACTTTAATAAGCTAGTTTCGCCGCCGTTAATGCCTTGCAGTTGGCCCCTCAAAATTTACGAGCACACAACAACCCGTTCGTTAGATCGCACGAGCTGTGCTCGTCTCTGCTGAGTAATTGTGTGATGTGTCAACATTAGCGTAGTCGCGCGACCAGAGGGTCCCGACTCGACTCCAGACCGTTGTCGGGACTCGCGAGCAACCCCCTCGCGCTCCTACAGTGCGTCGCAGTGCCGTCGACCGGGCCCCGACAAATGCCGTTCGCCCCACACAATGGCCGGTACTAAAGGGTCTACCGCAGTGTGTTTGCTGATGTAGCCGGGCAGCCGCGGTCCCCGAAGGGACGCCGACTCCGATGCCAGCCGCCGGAATGCTCGTCGTGTGCGGCCAGTGGCTGTCTGACCTAATAGTCGTCTGTACACGACAAATAGACAGCCTTTTTATAGTCACATGAAAAAAGTAAACGACGCACGCGCCCGCGGTCGTGAACGCGGTCCATCTATAGCGGCGAATAAAACGACACAAAACGTCGACATTGAAAGTGGTTAGGGAAAGGTCAGGGCGCTTGCGTGATCTGTCTGTTTGGTATTTCGAGAAACGGCGCGGCGTTTGCCAGTAAGTGATACACAACAATTTTTGGTTGAGGGTAATTTTCTTGACACAATTTTATTGCTGGTTTACTGTGTGGATATTGTCGTATATCCACAAAGTTCTCTATAAAAAGCTAGAGATAAATAAACGCGAGGAAAACAAAGAAAATAAATGGCCCACGACCAATTTATTAGCCCACGTTAAAACGGTACGAATTATTATGTTGCAAAGTTTATTCTGCGCAAAAAAAACGATTTGTGATTTCAATAAAAGACCAAAGCGCTCTGAACTCGAGCTAGCTATATACATGGATTGCACGGGACTTGTGTACTTTGTGTGCTTTGACCTAACGTGCAGCTGACCGAGGGACGAATAGTGAGCCAAGCATTGATTACTTATAAATATATAAAGCAGAAATACGATACGGATATATGAGAATTGATACGAGAACATTTCGAAGATAAAGGGGATTGAACAGAACGCAGCTGAAACGTAGACGGAGTCCCTCTAGGGATAAATGATTGATACAAGTAACTCTGCGAGCCGAGCACTCGGTCGGCCACCGGAATGAACTGCGTCGGCCGCTCGCTTCGTGGCCGGGTTTCTCAAAGTTGCCCTCGGACGCAAGCACGTGCATTAGACGAGCTACCCGCCCGAGCGCTCACGTTGCTCTCCCTGCCTGCTAACGACGCCGACGCCGAAGTCGACGTCGACACGTGACCGCCGCCGCGACATCCCCCGACGTGACGCACAAGAACGGTCCATTGTGGCGACGTCGCCTCGCGTTTCGCACACGTGCCGCCGCGGCTCGTTGCGACAGTTACTGTCACCATCGGCAGAAATAAATGAAGGCGTTCCGAGGGTGAACGATCATTAAAAATAAGTCGCGGAACACGCGACGACGCAGACTGGGCGAGACAAGGGACAAAAATCGGCATTCGACCAAAACTCTCGAGAGTCTATTAAAATGAATCGCAATTTAAAACAGTATGGTGCCTTTTTCTTCGCTCGCTTGCGTGGGGTTCCATCATTACTTGCTGCGCTCCGCGTAGAGCCTCGTG
>LVVV01432221.1:0-14431 GCA_001676325.1 Amphinemura sulcicollis
TAAAAACATTTTTCAATTAAAAAGGTTTTCAGTTTTACTTTAAAATCGTCGTTATTTTTTACTATCTTAAAGGAAGCAGGGAGTGCATTGAAAAGTTTGCGATCCCTGGGATGAAATCCCTGGGACGCGGTGCCGACGACTCGGTCGGTGGTCGAATGCTGCAGAAAGAAGCCAGTTTGAAAACTTTTGCATCTTAACGTTCCAGTTCTCGACGACGGCACGTGCTCGCCGGTATTTACTTTTTAAAATCAGTCGCATATTTGCAAACACGTCTCACACACGCGTGTCATTTCTCAGTCGAGTCCGACTCTGAATTCCTTCCCACGGCGTTCGACATTGTCTCTCAATTCACGGGCATACTCGACACAGACTGGCAAGGACTTCCACTAGGACCTCCACTAGGACCTCCACTAGGACCTCCACTAGGACCTACACTAGGACCTGCACCCGGCGGGCTTGATAGAGCTAGGCGAGTGTGTGAAACGGGCGATGTGTCCTCCCTGCAATTGTCTCCGTGCAATCCAAGGCAATTGGGTTTCATTCGCCGGCAGCCGGCTCGATGTAGTCTTTGCGGCCGTGTCTGCGTAATTGGACGGAACAATTACGACGTGATAAGCATTGCTAATGTATGTCTTGCCTTGTCTTGCCTTGTCTCGCGCGCGGCTGTGCTTTAGCCTTTTTTACACAATTCCGTGACATCTATCGCCCAATCTTTCAGTTTCATAAAACATGCCACGAAATCGCTGAGGATACGGGAAAAGTAACAGGAAGAGATCGGGGGAAATTGTTAGGTGGTAGGTTTTGGACATAGCGTGTTTTCATCAAATCTTTTGTGAACAGGAAATATGCTCTTTGGATCGAGTTCATTTTATTGAAGCCCCCATTCGCGAAATGTCTGGAATCGCACGAAGGTTTGGGTCTTTTAAGGTTTTTGATTGATGTAAAAGAAATCTCGCAGGATGTTTTAGGTTCCCAGAATTGACGGTCTAGCTACTCACAATATTTGGGTGCTTCAGTTTGAGCAGGACGCCGATTTCGGTCTGGATCATCTTCCGGTTGAGCCGTGCCTAGAAAAAAGAGAGAAATCATAAAATAGGACTTCGAGGTGAACCCTTAGCGAGCGCCTGGTCTCTTTTAATTTTTAAAAAATTCGTTCTGCAGAAAAAGACAGGGACATTTCGATGATTTGAATCAAATCGATTTGACACCCAGAAAAAAATATGCTTCTTCTGTAGGCGCAATTCATTTTATTTGGCTTCGTGCGCAATCCGATCTTCCCGTCCAATAAAGAATTACTACGAGAATCTAGGCTGGGATTGTATTCCTATTCGAAATCACGGTCAATTCAAAAGGCAACGAAATGATTACCATGGAACGTTGAGTGACAACAGAAAGCGACTGCGACACTCGAATACCTACAGCAGCCTCATAACATCGTCGTGTCAATATCCAATCTCAGTTGTTGTCTAACTGGGTTGCATGATCGCCGAGATTTTGTCGCAAGTGGCAACATTCGCGGAAATTGCTTTCAATTCAACGCAATAATCACCTTGGAATCAATACCGCTCCAGATGGTACCCCTTACGCCGCACTTTTCGCGCTCTCCATGCGCGCTCTGTTTTTGCTGCAAACCCTTTGGATTTTAAGCGACGTGGCAGGGGGTAGGGGAGGGGGCCGCCAGAAACTGCCTTCAGATTTTCCGCCGTTTGCCCCTATCGTGTTTTCCGACGCAACCAGCAGCTTGTTGATTCACTGAGCAGCGAAAACCATGCTTAATTTTCATTTACCACCGTTGATGGGTAGATTCTCTTTGAAAAGTTGATTATGAGCGTTCGAAAACGACGCTACTCATGCGTCAAAAGTATTCCCCTTCTACTTTCCTTTCATCTTTCGCGCCGACTACAGATGACAAACCTACCAGGGAGGCGTTCTACTTTGCGATTGACATCCATCGCGCTCGCGGCTCGCTATACGATCGCTATGAAAATCAATGAAGCCGCGATCAAGTGAACTTGTACAAGGCTCATCCGCATGCAGTGACCTTTCTTTTTTCCATACCGGCGATATGATTTCCACGCTCCTTCGCCGAGATGAGAGATTGGTTGAACGAGGAACAAGAACGGTCAGCCATCATCTCAGAGCGAGCCCTGACATAGATTTAATATATTTGCACAGGGACCGACATAAGAGCTACGAATGGGTACTTGAGAGGAAAAGGCGATGACGTGGTTTGCAGAACGGGCAGAAATGTTCGTAATGGCAGAACGGCGGTTAGCAAAACCTTGGAGGAGTCATTATAAATTGTCCGCCTAGATTATTACAGCTTTGAAGATCGAATATAAAGACTTTTCAGTGTTCGTTTTCATCAAGGAAGAAATTAAACCGTTTTCCTCAATTATACCTGACTTTTTTTGCAAATAAAGCTTTTCGTTCCCTACATTCTGAAACGTATATGTGTAGGTTTTGTTTAAATGGCACAGCATCGGCCTCTGGATGTGTATTGAAAAACCTCTCCTGAAGCGATTCTGATTGAAAGTTTTCAGTCCATTTATTTTGTTTCATTTCTAATCTCGCACGAAACTCGAACCAATTTTTATTCTCTTTGGATGGCAATGCGCCATGCAGAGAGCGTATTAGCATCACGTCAGAAAGAGGAGGACTCAAACTCATGTGCTGTTAACAATATCCTGAAACTTGATGACTCCAGGGTATTCCATTAGCTGATTGCGAGCTCAAATAATGCCGCATCCTCTTTTTCCCACTACATCGGCATCGATTGATACAACAGCTAATAATAACCCATCAACAGATGCTCACGGCACACAGAGCTGGTGAAAGTTATGCAAATGCCAGCTCGCATTTCATTCATTTAATTTGAACGATAGTCCTTCGTTTGGTAAACTAAACGCCCATAAAGCCATAAATTTAATATCGGCTAAAAATGGGTCAAGCACGAGAATATGGGCTCACCTTTTTGAACACCTTGCAGGCGCGCTCAGTCTTGCCCTTGTGAAGACACTTGTAAACTGTAGACGAGGCTCCCCTGCAAAGAATGCAAATCAGGCGCTGATTAATTAACTAATCGGCTAATTATTGCATGCAAAGTAACTCAACTATGTACATTTTACAGCTATTTGCTTTAATTCAATCAGGGCGAAAACTTTTTAATTAACTTTGGGCCGGGAACGTTGCTCGGGATGTTTACAAAATGTTTTCCTAGCACCGATTTGTAGAAGACGCAAAGTTTGATTCTTGAAGTTTCGTAGCACCGAGTCCCACGTCGCAGCTGTCATAAAAGTGACCGCGATCAGAGGCAAGCGTCCGTTTTAAATCGGACTTTGATTACGATTTTCATAACATCTTTGATGCGATCGAAATACTTTTTCTTTTCCGAAACATTTTACGAACAGAATATGTGACTGAAGCTGGAGGCAGGGCAAGAATTAAAAAAAAAAGAAGATAGGCAAAGATGTAGGTATGCTGTGCAATTCTATTGCATATCTTATAAGGTCGATTTTTGCATTCAGAAACCTTATTATATTAAACCTTATTAAACCTTATATCTCACTTATTCCATAGATGCCGAGATTGCAATCTCTGCATCTATTTAATTAAATATTGGTGATCCAATAATTTCGCGGATACGAGAGTAAGTAACCAACGCACTGATACTAATTACTCACCTATAGCTGTCCTGTGATGCAATTAGCCAATCAATAAAGTGCGCCCGAGCTTACGGCGTCGCTTTTATGACGGTTCAAAAGCCGGGGACAGAAAAAAGACCAACGAAAGTTAAAGGAAGTCTTAAAAAGAAGATCCACGAGATTACGAGAAACCTGTTTCTCGTTTTATCATCCGCGGAAGTTAAAATGACATTGGATGCCCGAATTGCACTCTGATCTGTTTCGCGATTTCTAATCTTGACTTTTGAAGAGCGATCAATGTCAATGGCGCGCTGGAGAAGGCGAAACGTGGGAGCAAAAAAGAGATGACTTTTATTTGGATTCCTTTTCATCATGCTCGAGTATTTCTGACTTATAATTATTGTACCTTATAATATCGTGTACCTACGAATAGCATTGCGAGCGAAAATGGTGACAAGATATATTCAATTTCACAAAATAATGTTCGATGATTTTATTATTAAGTTTGCAACTACACTTCTCAAAAATGTCATCCACTCCGGGATATGAATGTCCCGGGTTCAGATCCCGGAGTGGATGACATTTTTGAGAAGTGTAGTTGTAAACTTGATAATAAAATCTACTGCCCATTGCGACCTTTCGTAATTAAAGCTAGTTTCAACTAATAATGTTCGGTGACTTTTTATTTTTTATTTCGCCTGTCTGTTTGCCCTCAAAAACCACGCGGCTACCCCGATTTTCATTAAATTTTCAGAAATATTTTGTGTGTTTTAGACGCCTTACTCTTTGTGTACACAATCTGGCGAATAGATTTTTAGAAGATCCAATGTTTATCTTCGTTAGTTTTTATGCGCTGCACAGCCAAGACTTTTTCATATTTTTCACGACACTTTACAAATACATGCATGTGCCTCGTAATTAAAAAATAGTTTTTAGGTTCATTGCATTTAGAATTATCTTTTAATCGCATTCGCCCGTCGATAGGAAGTCAAATTTTGTTCCATTTCTGTCAGAAATTTTCTCGTCTTTACGACATTTCCGTGAAACTTTTTATCTACCGCAAACAGTAACGCTCATTCCGCGTCGCAACAAAAATCACTATCGCGGAATCCGCGTCAGTCAATAAACTCTTAATTAAAGTTCCACTGCCTATATCGCTACTACAGGTGCCAGATCTAAATTGGCCTAACAAACATATGTCATTATCTTTAAAGCCGATAACATAGGTATGTAATTTGATACCCCAGACCTGGTGATTGTACCACTTATCTTAACTAGGCGTGTACCAGACAAAGGCACACATGTTTGCACTTAGTACAGCGAGGAAATTAAAAGCGTTTCAATTTAGACGTTACCTCCTCTACACGCACTCAAAACAATCGCACCAATTGTCGCTTGAATGTCAACTCTACGCACATTGTTTCCAAACAAAATGTCATGCGATCTTTGCATGTCATCGCGTACATGCATACAACATCACAAGGCCACGGAGAATTGAATGAGAGGACATTTCTGACACCTGATGTCGATGATTGATAATATTATATGCGATCTAAAGTAAGGCATGTTTATAATTTGCCCTGCAGTAAGGACGTATCCGTGACAGCAACCTGTTCAAACAGTGCGCCGTCAATCGTTGTGCAGTATAGCATTGCGCGGCTTATGATTGGAACAATGCAGTGCAGTCAGAGACTCAGTTATCGCCTTGGCCTGGATGCATGGGCAACATGGTCGCTCTGAATGACAGCTCGCTGGTTCACTTTTTATTCGTTCAACAATGATGGATTCATCTCGAGCAGCGGATAATTAAATTCTTCCAATTAGCCACTACGGTGTTACACATATGCACATACACACACACTTGTATACGTTCTGTGTGTGGCGAAAGCATGTCCTGAAATCGATCGATCGCTCGGAGGCTCAGAGACATCAACTTTTGTGTGCTTTTAGGATTTCTGTCGATTGCATATATCGTTAGGTACCAGGTGGAGGAGTTGAGAATGGCATTGCGTTTATTTTTTACACTTGTCAGACACAACGGTGTATTTAAAACGAAGCGTTGCAGATGGAAACAGATCTTGACTTCCTCTCGTAATCTCAAAGCTATCGCTCTGAATTCCTTCGCGACGCTATCGCAGGTTAATGATATAGTGAATCATGCGAGCACCAAATTGCAACCTTTACCTCCCGATGATGTCTCCCACGATGTAGTCGTCCTCGAGCGCGCGTCCATCCTTGCAGGTCTCGATCCAGTAGGCCGCCTCCCCTGCGAGGTCCAGTGACATCTGCTGCTGCTGCTGCTGTCCTTCCTGCTGCATTCTGTCCTCAGCCTCCAGTCCACGGCACAGGAGATGCACTCGGAGCTGCTATCCTCGCCGTCGCATGCCGGCCAGTCACCGCTTATCGTAGTCCGTTAAAAAAAAAAGTTCGACCAAACAATGGGCGCACGAACACGATAAAATGCAAGTACAATGAGTGCAATTGGTCGTTATCTGAAGATCAGAAACACTTGTTGCATTTCAATCACTCTATTATTACAGTTGTAACACTTTTCACGATGGAAAAAACAAACAGAAAATACACGCGTGGTTTGATGCCACTCGAGTTAAGTTCCTTGCTTTTGTGCAAAATAAAATATTGTCTCGAAAGGAATTTAAAAATTCAGACCACGATCACGGCTTGCCGCGTCGCATTCGCGAGCAGTCGACGCGTCGACGCACGATCGATGCTACACGCACGTGCGTACGTTTCTTCTACAACGCGAGCGCAGCACACGCACGACACACATGCGAGAAACAACAAAAAAGGCGCGTAACTTTGGGCGAATCCGTAGCGTCTGGCGGCAGCGTCGAGGCGAAAGTGATTGCCGCCGATCTTTCGCGACCTGCTCGTCGAACGAGCACCTTGAGTCTATCTCGCCGTCGAGCGGGGTGCCTACCTCGGCGGAGTCGTCGCGTTGCACTGAGCGTCGCGACGGCGAGATGCGATCACAGCGGGGATGAAGCGCGCTCCCGCGCATCGCATCCCACGCAATCAATAGTTTGTCGGCGCGCACGCCGACCAAGGGATACAAAGGGTTTGAATGTCACGGTGCAACCTAGGAGGCCGTTACCATTGATTGGCCACCGCATACAAGGGACAGGAATTAACCTGGAGTCAACTTTGAAAGAGCAAAGGGATGGTTGAAGTCCTGGAATAGGGATGAACATGTTTTATCGGTCTCTAGAGGCGTCGTGTTAAGCTCTACGACGTAGCTTCGTCGAAAAGCGACGCCGATCTTCGATCTCTCCGCGGCGAAGATTTGGCGTGCATGCCGAAAACTTTTATCGCCTCGTACATCGGCGCCGCCACCGTCTTGATCTTCCAGGGCGGCAGCAGGAATCCGTGGTGGCCGCCGAAGAGTTCGATCGAGAAAGAGTACTTGACGCCGGCGACCCCCTTCGCCCAGTCGTCGCTGCCCCCCGATCCCCGGACTGGAAGCAGAGAGACGGGAAGTGTCAAGCTAGTGGTGTGCAGTCCCTGATGCCCGAAGGGGATTGAAGTTACAGGCAGGGTTCGTCCACAGACATGGAGTTTAAAAGTTCTTTTAACAACGAACATTTGCCCTCACATTTGTAATACTCAATGTTCACCTCTGACACATGGCGGCTGTCAGAATCGATCGTTTTGTTTTCGTTGTCGCGAATGCATTGAAATTCTATTTCTGATACTCCTTTACCTGATTGTAACAAGTGGGGGTTGGTGTGCATTTACCCTTTTTGACAACATTGTTCTCAGTGGCCGAGCCAAGACGAGTGGAAATGTGTACACGTGACAAGATGACCTTGAATCGCAACAAAGACCCACCTGATTGAGTCTTGATTATTCTGACTCGTCATAAACACTTGAATTAGGCGGTGGAGACACTGGTCTGCGATACTCACAACCGAACTGCGAGATGGATCCCACTCCATAGCGACGTCCCCCTGCCTTGACCAGCGCATCGTTGGCACGCCGAGCCAGCGCCTCCTGAACACAAGCACGCGTTGCTAAGTCGAGGGCCAGCGCCAGGAAGAATTGAATCACAAATCAAGATCGCGTGGCGGACGGGGAAAAAACACACTCACGAGATTCTGCCAATCGGACGAGCGCTCGGCGGTGTAAGCCCAAGGGACTACGAATATCTAAAACAAAGGAAGAAAACGTTGGAATGCAATTCCATTTTATCGATAAAACCTTAGACGATGTTTTATCAAGATGAATTTCTTGTGGCGGCGCGAGCCCCGAGGTAAAAAGTGGTGAAATTCTTACGCTTCCGAAACTGTGTAGCGACAGATAGACGGCGATGTCCGCCCTGTGCCTCCAGACGTAATCTCTGACCGCGACGCTTTCGGGCTCCGTGAAGGGACGACCTCCGTGGTACGTCGGGTCGCAAGGGTCATCGCTAGCCCCGACCTCTGAACGCGGGGAAAAACAGATTAGGCGAGATAGAAAAACAAACCGCGTGCTCGCTCCCAGCTGCCAGCGGGCGAGGTTGTGGTGCGCTTTTAGGTAAACATTGACGCGTACCGTTGAAGTGGAAATCAAAGTTCCTATTCAGGTCGACTCCTCGGCATGCCGTGTCGCTACGCGACGAACGTGTTTTCCTCCAGAAACGATCCTGAAAAATTGGCACGGTTAAAGCTTTTGATCTGAGTCACTGTTGGCTGGGGACATGCGAGCAAGTTGGGCCTCTTCGCTCTCTAGGTCGGGCAACAGGCGCGGGTTCATATCCGTTGGAATAATAGGAAGCATTTCGCGTTTGGACGTCGCATTTTGGTGTTGACAATATTTTTGGAACCATGTCCATATCGGTGCATAATATTATGTATGCCATATATGTTATGTATATCATGTATGATAACAGTACATGTTATGTATACTTACACATAGGATAAGATTACCTACACCGCACCTTTCTCATAACAAAATAAACATATTGTACCGGTTTGCAGCCATGAAGTGAGTACATGTAGTTTGTAACTGTGATGTTGTGGAGGCAGTACCATGCTACAAGTGAGTCTCACGTCGGTATGCGTAAACTCGTAGCCATCGGGATTGACCACGGGAAGAATCCACCACTGCACCCCTTCCTCCGGGCCCCCTCGCTCGAGCAGCTTGTGGATGACGTAGAGAGCCGTCGCGGGAGCGATCCACTCGCGTGCGTGCACACCGGCGTCGATCCACACCACGGCGCCGGCGTCGGGACGCCCCAGCTTGATCAACTTGAGCGGGCGTCCCTCGCCGCTGTGTCCGATCGTGGTGACTCGCACGGCGTCCGGGTAGCTGCGTGCCAGGTGGTCCAGATGGGCGGAGATCTGCAGGGTCGACAGCTCTGATTGTTGATTCGCCGTGTTTAACGACGCACTGATTTCATAATGGACTCTGTGGGACTGGTCTAATGGCGATGATGACAAGCCTAATCTAGCCTAGAAGGGAGGAAAGAAACCCGGTGACGGCACGTTCCTGTCACATAGCAGGGGACCACCGGCCTAGCGTTCTTCCGAAGGACGGTACAACTCTAACATCAGGCTTCCTCCACTAATCCAATGCAGTCGAGACATAGATAAGCAAACTTAAGAAATCTGTCACACTAACGTCGTCCCTCCAACCTCCCTCTCTCAAACAAAACTGGTCATGCTTATGGTGGTCACCCATTCCATACCTGAACTAGCGAAATATTGCTTAACTTCAGTGCTCTCACAGAACTGGTGTTTCCAACGTTGCCAAACCTTTAGATTTTTAGCCGGAAAGTTTTCCGGCAATAAATTACTGTGCAACTTTTTTAAGACATTTCCCGGTCGATAGAAGACATGGACTTTGTTTTACAGCTAGCGTGCTGACCGAATTCTCCATGCTATTTACATTTCTTACCTTAAGGTAAGAGGTACCTTGAGGCTGAGCAGCCAGCGTACCCTACCCAGTCCAAATCTCACCTGCTCGAATCTGTGGTATTTGAAGTAATCAAACGAACTGTCAGCGTCGGCACGATGCATCGAAGAATTAAAGTTGCCCATGTTGAACCTAAAACTTTGACAGTCAGTATTTGGTGAAACTTAATTAAATTACAAAAGCTCGTAGTGGGCAGAACATGTGTAGTTGCAGACATAATAAAAATTTGACAGTCAGCCTTCGAGGATCGCCACCATCCTCGAGGAACTGTGGCCTAGACGCTCTGGCTCCTCGAGACATCCCCCGGGCTCACCTGGGCTGCTGGAGCGAGTTGTTTGCCGCCCATCCCCGGTCCAAGAAGACCAAGGAAGCTGCGACGACGACGACACTGCGCTCCATGATGACGTCCCGACGAAGAGTGCAGACCCTTCGCTATGATCGACACAAGACGCGGAAGTCAACATAGCGCTTCATCACACACCCGGTACCCGGTAGCCTTGAAAACCTGCGGCTTTCGCATTTCTTGAGCTGCTCTTTTGTTATTTGTTATCATGGACTTGAAGAGTAAAATAATCAATCGACAAAATGAGTTATATGGAAGCTACTCGACACGACTATATGCGGTTACCCCTGGAAGTACCTTGGATCTGTAAACACTTTGATTGCTATATTGCCTCATCAATATAAGCGCAATCATCCCTATGATGTGATTTGACGCTTTCCTCTACGTTGTTTCCTAAGATTAGAGTATTGTCATTGGAAGTAACATTAATTAAGTAAAATATCTTATTTTCATTGAAAGTAGGAGCCTTTATGACATATCCTACAAATTGAAAACTATTTCTTTACCATGCACATAATTGTTTCGCCTGCATATCTTTGCTTCGCGGTCAAGTGCGAGAGGTTTTTACTATCAAATTACCGACCACGTGTTTGGCAAAGTATAGCGTGTGTAATCTGCGTAATTTTCTTGCGTGATTCAATTTATTAGAGTCTCGCTGTTACTTTTATTTATTTACCCTCTTTAGGAATTACAATTGCTAGGCTGTCGTGTCGGGTAAGAAGCGGGCAGAGAGTAATTAAAACAATTAACATCTGTTTCTCTCTGCTGACACACACCTACATTTTATGCGGCCAGCGTGTGTAAGTTGCTGTCTGTCCGTCGCATCCTTGCGCCCAAAACATGCGTGATTGTGGCGTGCTGCAAGCATGCGTGCGTTAAATGACTCTCGAAAACGTCCGATGTTCGATCTTTAAATTGCACTTGGCCTGTGTTTTACACGGCTAATGTTAACACTTGCATCCAAGAGCTTGAACCCACTAGAGGACGCCGTCTTGCTGTTTAGGGCGTTAATAATGCAAACATATCAAAACGTTTTTTGAAGGAATACCTAAAACAACGTCGACATCAAATGCATCAAATATTTCAATGTACCATAATGACCATATCGGGGCCAGCAAGGCCTGATAAGAGGAAACCAGTTGAAGCAGGTGTGACAGGTGGATTCTGTGAAACGTAAATTTCTTACTGGCTTAGTGTGAATGCTGCTATTAAAAAGTTGTTCTGTTTCATTTTTTTTCCGAGATGAGAAAAAACATTTTTGACGGAAACTTTTGGAAATCACGGAACGATGTTCTTTTCTTGAAGACCTTCTAAGTTCAAATCAATATTTCGATTCTGCAAATACGATAAAATTTTTAAAAGCAGATCAAAACCTTCGTCCCAAATTCCTCATTTAAGCGTAGCAAACGCAATGTAAAGGTGTATCGTGGCAATCCTCGGCTCGCAAAAAGCATCCACTTTGATTTCACTCACATGCTGGTCTCAATTTTAATTAGCGTTCCGTTTCCGAAGTGGCTCCAAGGACGCTTCGCCCTCGGTCGGACGTTGTCGGTGAGAACCCAAGCAATTAAGACAATGCCCGGTCCGAGGACCGAATGTGCAGCAATTACCAAAAACTCATGTCTAATTATCCAACGTGTGGGCGCTCGCAGCGAGATAAAGCAGAGCCGTGGCGAGCCGAGGCGAGGGAGACAATGCACTCGCGGAACTGTCATACCAGCACACTTTATTGCAGCATGGGAACAATGCACTTTTTGCAACGTTTCTTGGATAACCCGCGATAGCAACCAAGATAGCGACGGCGTAGAGAGCGTGAAGCGGTTTTTTTTCGTTCTTTCGCATCCAAATAATGAAAACAGGATTTCGGGAAAGCGTTTAGCAGTTTTTCGCCCGGCTGCAGCGTCCAGCAAAGATTTGACATTCAGGACTAGGCAAAGCAGAACGCGGCGATGAGGTTTGGTTAGGCTCTGAGTGCTAGCGATGGGCGTAGCGCGACGATTGCGTTGTGACGGCCCCATGACTTCATTGATGACCGGCGATGGACAGCACACTGGACGCTGACACTAGCGGGCGGTGGTCTCCGCTTTTTCCAAATTCATCTTTCCGGCAGGTGAACCTCGCGGCTCCCTCGACATGAGGAGGGCGTTTCGCGGGAACAATCGGCGCAGAGAGCCAATCGCATGCGACGCACAGAGGCGTCACACCTGTTGGCGAGTGGAAAAGTAGTAACGTTTCGTGCAGATTCTTTGTGCTCGGGCACGCGGAATTGCAATTTTAAACGTCGAACGCGTCACTGTGAATGGAACGCGAACCGGCGACAATTTTTGTGACACTTTGTTGTTTTGTTATGCCAATTGAATACTTGCTTCGAACGACAGAGCAATTCCAATTGGCGTCCACCTCGCGGCATTATTGCCGTGCGATATGCAGCAACGTTGACAGCTGCTGTTCATCATTATTTCCTGAGGTGATTCTACGGCTGCTCATCGATTCCCTGGACTGAACGCCCGACTCGCTTCCTTATCAATATCTTTCATCGTAACATTAATGGCAAAAAGCGACTCGCAGAGGCGGAGATTTTCCGTTTCAATAACGACGGTAAATAAATCCATTGCGGTCTTGGACCAGATTCCAGGCTGTCTTCTAGGACGGATTTGGCTCATCATCACCCACCCCACAGTGGTTCCTGGTAGAGTACAAAGGGTACTTGAATGGCAGGGTATCGGTTCTGATTGATTTTAAGCCGACAGCTAGAAATCCAGGGTAACTGTAAGGCACATTATGAGTATAAAGTGAAACCGATACCCCGCGTTCAGGCTCCCAACACAGGCTCTCTGCGTTTGGCGTCGTGCGACCCGGACGCCGTACGAATGCTGCCCGCCATGCGAGCACGGGCGCCGCTAGGCGAGGGTCAGTTGATCGTCGAGTGACCGGCAGGTGCGACGTGCCAGTCGCTCTCCTCGCTCTTCTCGCTCGCCTCGACGGCAATCACACTCGAGCCTCCGCGTTGACGAGAGCAGAGGGTGGCAGCATCGAAGTCGAGGAACCGAACCGCGCTCACAGCGACGACATGGGTCGGACCGTGCAGACCTAGCCGCTGTCAGCGAGATCGACTTCGAGATCGAAGAGCGGCTTGAGAGGATCGAAGAGAGGAAGATGTTCGCGTTCAGTTGTCAACTGAAATCTCGGTGCAAGGAAAAGTAACTTTGCCAAACGTGTAATCGGTGCGGGAGAAAAGCATCTACCCTGCGTTGAACTCTCCTGCGAGCACCAATCAAATCACAGTACAATTGCGTGGCGCGATGTGACAGCTTGAAAAATGTCTGCACGAATCAAAAGTCTGATCAAATGGGGGCCCATCGTCGTACTGGTCATCTTGTGTTCGCTGGTCTGCCAGGTGAGTCGCCGTTCGAGTTGTCAACTTTGAGAATTTGTGCAACGGTTGCCGCCATGGTACACCTTGACATTTCGGTTGTACAATGTACATTTAAACTCTGTCCCGGTCCGCGCAGGTCAAAACTGGAGTAGTAATAACAAGCCTTGTCCCATTGTTATGCGTAATAAAGTTATTATCTCTTTATGTTGTGCTTCCTCCAGCAATACACATAGTGGGCGAATTTCTGAAGCTGTGAATGTCAATGACAATAGCCCCATGCACAGGCAGTGTAATTATTCTAGTGATGCTTGGCAGGCTCGCATGCAACATCGCCCCACGGTTTTTTGCAAGTTTGGGGGAGACTCAATCATTTTTGAACAGAAGTTTTGATGATATATTTCAAGGGAAAATTAACTCTTGAAATGTAGCTTTCGTGTGGACTGGGATGCACAAGAAATGTCTCAACCTACAAATGAAAACTTGTCTGTCGATCACTGGAAATTGCAAAAAAATAAATATTTTCTAAGATTTCAGCGCGCAGACGCTATCGGTATGCACATGCAATAAGATACATTTCTTTAGTTAACTCGCTGCTGTTTCTAAACGAAACTTCTACTCAACGATCTATTTTCTACAGAGTTCATGGATGATTAACAAATGCAACACGAGGAATGAATAATATTTCCACTCAAGGTTACTCCAAGAGGGCAGAAAAAGCGCACTGTGATATTTATAAGCTTGTGTTTCATCTCAGTGCCTATAGGCAAAAAAAAACGCTAACTTTTCTCTATTTTCTGTGGACTTTAATAGCAATGAAGGTTTTTTTTTAGTTTACCTCTAAATTCATAACCAGTCATTATTGATAGGTGTTAAAACTAAATTTCAAGAGGTAATTACTTCTTTAAACAAGAAAACTGGACACGTTTGCTTTCGTCGCCCGTACGTGCGCATGCTCTGTACAACGAATCCAATTACTTGCGCTACAGATAAAAAGGTCACATGGCCGATTCAGAATGAGAGAGGAAGTTTGGACGGGGCGTGTGAATATCCTTCCATCCACAATAATGGGCATCTCATTGTTAGCGAGTCGCCATGGCGTTCTGTTGAGGTGTGATGAGCCAGGGGGCTGGGGGGGGGGGGTATAGCAGGCCTGACGAG
>LVVV01432222.1:0-14456 GCA_001676325.1 Amphinemura sulcicollis
ATTGATATGCATGCTTGGGTTGAGGATGGGACAACGCAGCCAAATCAATCAACTCTGATAGAAACGCGTTTCAGAGGCAAACATTTAGGCTTAAAAGTTGCCGGACAAGGGTTGAAAATTCTCTGCACATGCATAATATAGCGAATGAACTATACATATCAACATCGCAATCGACATCATTTAACTTTTATCGTGGTAAATGCTTTGCGGAATTGCAGGTGCATATGACTGGCTACCGGGAATTTTTTCTTGTCTCATGTTTCAGAAACCCTGTAGTAGGTATAGTAATTCTACTACAAAACTATCGCAAAGATGACGGGTTTAGGGTCGAATGTGTTGACCCTTCTTCTGGTTCTGGCTGCTTGCATGCTCGCAACAACAGGTATGTCGCCCGTGCACCCTGCTAATGGCCATTGACCTACCTCAAATCAATTGATGTTTCTTTTATGTTCCATGCAATTAAGATTAGTCTGCAGTATTTGTTCGGCTTGATTTTGTCTGTCGGGATTGAATTTCGATGGCATTTCGATGCACAATGAACAATTAAATGACTATCAGTGCACCCCCAGTTCTTCTTGCTGCTTGCCTTGAATAATTATTCAATTTTCATCTCAATATCTTATGATTTGCTCTTGCCATCAAGTTTTGTCGTCCGCATGTTATTTCTATAAAAAAAAATTTTTTATTGGATGAGCGTAGCGAGTTCAGCAAAGGTCGAGACTATAGCCTGGGAAAAGAAAGTGTCATACTTTGTTATTTGGAATGTTGAAAGAAACTTGGATATTGGGAAAGATTGGCTCAACAAGTTTTTATTAATCTCTTTTTTAGAAAGGCATTTACTCCTTGCAAAATTAAAAAGCCATTAAATAATATTCATCAAAAATGGTTTGCTGTTTTGCGTTTTGTATTAAGCTTTGCCTGAAAATGTTGAATGCAGCTTTTGAATGTTTCATTTAATATTTTCAATTTAGATTTGATTGGTATTAGTTTGATGCATAAACACATGTTTTATTTCAAGCCAACTATTATTTTGTACCTTTTTTCCCACAAGCATTAATATTGGCATCAATCGGAAACTATTGTTGGAGACTTGGGTACATTTGTATCGGAGATGCCGAATGGCAAAAAATCCTTGAAAATAGACTAGGAACTTGACCTAGTCCTGTTTACAGAAGCGGCCCGTTGTCCCCAAGACTTCTTTGCTTGCGATGGCGGCGAGTGTCACCGCAACTCACATCTATGCGATGGCAAAGTGGACTGTGACGACGGATCTGACGAGAAGGGCTGCGGTGAGTAGGCTTGATGACGTTACCATAGTTACCATGAAGAACACTCGTAGCATACCAGCCACAATTTAAAGACAAATTGATGGGTAGATTATTGTAAGACTTTTTTGGAACTTTGCATTTCTAAGATGAGAGTTTGTCTTGCTTGTATTTCATCATTGGAATAACTAAAAATTTGCTGCGTTTTATATCGCGTGCTTACCATTACATATTTTTTACGTTTTGGCCTTTCAGATGAGCTTCATTGCGAGGCTCCTGACTTCTTCCGTTGCCGCGATGGCAACTGCATCAGCTCGTTCTTCCGATGTGATGGCGGATATGACTGCGAGGATTTCTCTGACGAGAAAGATTGTGCTGGACACGAGGTAAGTTTAGGTCTGCGCCCACTACTTCAAAAACTTGACGAAAGCTTGCCAATTATCATGCTTTCCTGGTTACTTCTGGCTGCATGTCATTTTCCATCTTTGAAACCAATTTCATGACTTCATGAAGCGGCCACCAATAAGTCTAGCGGTTGTTTGCTGCAGGTGACGTCGGAGCCGGTCAACTGTGAGGAGGACGAGTGGCGCTGCGTGGATAACATGTGCATTCCGAGCAAGTGGGTTTGCGACCAGAAGCCGGACTGTCTTGATGGCAGCGACGAAATTCAAGGCTGCTCGAACAAGGTATGACGCTGCATCATGTGTTTTTAGTAGGATTTGTGTAGTTTTGCAATGGTACATGCTATTTTTATTGGTTGTTAATGGTAACATCTAGACTGCATTAGCTCTGAACAGTATTTTTGGCATGTTTTTGCATGAATATCAGTAAAGTACCAGTTTGACATTACAGTCCACCAGTGCAAAATCACCTATAGTCTTGAAAAGCTTGTTAAAAAACTCATTTCCTGCATTACAATAAATAGGAAAAATATTTATCTCTAACTTCACTTACAGTCTAGGAATTTATGGCATTAATTCATGGATAAAAATGGCAATCAGCTCTTGTAGGCCACATCAGTCAAATAGTATAATGAGAGCCAGTCCCACTATCCAATTGCTCGAAGCAGTTCGCTATGGACGGTTTGATCCATTAATTTTTTAGTGGCCTTGTGTTAATTGGTGTTTTATTTGATTCAGATATCATGCCATGACAGCTTCTTGTGTAAGAACAAAGAGTGCGTGGCTTACGAATGGGTTTGTGATGGAAGCCCAGATTGCTCGGATGGGAGCGACGAAGAGAACTGCAAAACAAGTAAGTAAAACACGGCAAGGCTTAGTCAAGTCTACCTTGATGTGGGACCCCCCTCCCCTTCGTAATTACAAGTGAAAACCTAGCCTCTGGCATGTAGCAAAAAATGTTGCATTGTGTAATTCAGGTAGATAATTACTATTAAACTGCTTGTTGTTTAGCTAAAGTGCCAAATTTTGGAAAAAGCGATCGACAATGCTGGAAATTAGCATGACCGTGAATGCTGTTGCAGAGAACGGAAGTCGCACGGAGGTGACGGCCAAAGAGTGCACGCCTGATCGTGGGCTTTTCATCTGCGCTGACGCTTTGGGTTGCCTGGAGCTGTCGGAAGTGTGCAGCGGCAGTGTGGAATGCTTGGACGGATCAGACGAGGGACCCGGATGCAAGATAGGTGCGTTCTACTTTTGGTTGCTTCAAAGCGAACGGTTTGGTTTGGAGGAAACTCCGGTTTTCGTAGATCACCGAAGTTAAGCAATATGCTCGTTCAGTTATTAGTTGGGTGATCACCAAACACGTTGCCAGTTCTTCGAGGTAGGATGAACAGAAGTTAACACAATAGTTGCTCCCTTTTACTCAGACAGCATGGATTATTGTGTCTTCAGGAAGAGGTTTAAGCTGTGGTAGACCTCCACCCTTTTATGGCAATTTTCACTAGTTTCTTGTCAATAACTAATTATTTACAGTTGCTATTTGACCAGTGCTCGGAGGCCCATTGCCGAAACGGTGAATTGATGATGTTTTATGTTTGATGCCAGACTCGTGCCACGCGGCCAACTGCACTCACAACTGCCTCCGAACGGCGCGGGGACCCGTCTGCTACTGTCCCACCGGATACCAGCTGGCTGCCGACGGCAAATCCTGTGATGGTGAGTTTAATTTAGAAGTTGTTAATAATAAATAGTTTTAAATCACAGTTGCATCTCAATTGCATTATCAAGGAATCTTCATCTTAAGTGAACCTAGTGATTCCATCAAATGAAACATCTTTACAGCCTCCCAAACGGAGGAATCCTCAGTTTTGCCACCTTCGTAGAATATTTAGTATTCTGTGAGAGGTGCATCTTCAATTTGTAAACCTTTACTAAATCTTTAACTTCCATGCTACTTTTTAATAATTGGCAATCGTATACCAGAACTTGGTGTAGTTGAGTTGATCTATTGAGCAAACTTTAATTAATAGCAGTGTGTGACTGCAGAAATAGCTGCAAGAAAGGAGTACCCTTCTTAAAAAAAAAAAAAAGAATATTACCAGTATATCACTTAAAAACGGGGCTGGAACGAGTACATTCCATCGCAGCATATGAATGGCCGCTCGTTAGTGCAAACGTGGTTGTTCCAGACATTGACGAGTGCGCCGAGTTTGGTGCTTGCAGTCATTCGTGCCTGAATGTTGCGGGAAGCTTCCAGTGCGTCTGTGAAGCTGGTTTCAAGCTACGCGATGACCATCGTGGATGTCAGGCTCAGGGTGAGTTATGTTTTATGACCAGTTCCACAGGGTCAGTTGTCCAAATCGCTAGACTGTTGCCGATAATCCATACAAACGTCAGGTGGAGAGCCACTGCTGTTCTACTCGTCGAAGAAGGACGTGCGTGGGCTGTTCATACGGTCGCGGGTGAAAATCTCCGTCGGCCGCAACAAGCTTCGCCACGTGGTGGGCGTCGCCTACGACGGGCTGCACGTCTACTGGACCAGCGTGGTGGCGGGAGAGGAGGC
Source organism: Amphinemura sulcicollis (assembly GCA_001676325.1). Lineage (NCBI taxonomy): Eukaryota > Metazoa > Arthropoda > Insecta > Plecoptera > Nemouridae > Amphinemura > Amphinemura sulcicollis. The sequence continues at coordinate 4,230 of LVVV01432222.1, forward strand.
GATCGTGCGCGGCAAAGAGGACGGCTCTGAGATGGAGGCTATCGTCACGGCAGGTACGCTCTCTCCGAACTGTTTTTGCTCGACGTTCCTTAATGCAGACTGGTTGTGTCGAGACCTTTTTACCGCATCTAATTGTAGCATTTTAGTAACTCGAGCAACTTCAATGTAACGCCGGATGTGTGCGTCTAGGTCTGAGTCTGCCGCAAGACTTGGCACTCGACTGGGTGACGGGCAACCTGTACTGGACGGACGGGGAGGAACGGCACATCGCGGTTTGCTCCAACGACGGCACGCTCTGCACAGTGTTGGTGCGCGAAGACACCGCCGACGATCCTAAAGCGGTCGCTCTCCACGTAGCGAAGGGGTGAGTGGTAAAAACCGCCGTAATGTGCCACTAGCATGAAGTATACACGAGTGATAGGCGCCGGTTGGAATTAGTTGGTATTATTTTCTTCTTGGATCACTTCTGGATAATAATGGAGGGTGTAGTTTCCATGTTGCAATAAGTTTTCTTACTAAAGTAAAATCGCATAGCCAGACAACGTAGGTTAAAACTAGAGGGCCAAATTTCTATGGATCTAGATTTCAAATCCTGACTGTTTAAAATGAAAATTCCGAGTTGTATCACAAAAAATGTATTATTTGTTGATGATTAGGGTTCCATCTTTGGACACCGATTTAATTTTTTTTGATACTGTCAAAATCAACCTTCATGGCAAAGATTGTAGGTGTAAAACTTGCTACAAGTGTTTAACTGTGTCGACTTTTAGTTGAAGGTCTATACTACCAGTAGTCGTGGGTATGCATCAAACCATTTCTTACTTGTCGGCTAGTACCAGTTAAAGATCTCTTCAGTGATTAAAGCCAGAAGAGTCATTATGGAGCCAAATTGCTGCTACTTGTTGGGGAGCACGATTACATCTCTATTATCGTGTTAATCACCAAAGTTAAGCAACATTGCGCTGCGTCTGGTATCAATGGGTGACAACCATACACATGGCCAGTTCTGTGGTCTTCTCATCAACAGGCTGATGTTCTGGTCTCGGTGGGGCAAGTCGCCGGGCATCCAGGTGGCCGGGATGGACGGTTCTCGGCCGCGTGCGCTGGTAACCCAGGACATCGCCTGGCCGAACGGCGTCGCGCTGGACAGACCCAACGGCCGCCTGTACTGGGTGGACGCCAAACTACACCGGATCGAGTCGGTGGCGATCGACGGCACCGACCGCAGGGTGAGTGCCTGATTACACAGCGCGGTTTTCTTCTTTCAGGACCTCGTCTTTCAGTTCTGTCTATCAAAATCAAACATTAGGGTTGTCACTTTAAAACTCAGTTGAGCGTCCTGTGAATGCCGGTCGTCTGGCTAGTTAATGACAATTTTCAAGTTTTACAGGTATCTTTTAGTTCTTTGTATTTATTGATTGAACAGGTTTACTTTCACAGAGATAATGTTGTGTCTGAGGTACAGTTGGTCTTACAGTTTTGTATTGTAGGTCATAAAGTTTTCCATTTGTTAGCCTGTTCCAGTGACGTATGACTCTGCTGAGTAAATAGTTTTCAGGGCGACATTAGATTTATGCTCATTTTTCTTTACGATTTTCTATAAAACTGTAGCTTACAGAGACGTCATTCGATGATTCCATGCTTATCACAGCTTACAAACCTTTCCAAATGGAGCACAACCATGAAAAACGTTGAATATCCTTTCTACCAGATGGTCTTACGTGGCTCTGTACGCGACGCTCACTCGATCGACGTCTTTGAGGACTCGCTCTACTGGTCCGACTACGCGGCTCGCGAGATTTTCCGCGCCGACAAGTTCACTGGCAAGCACGTAGAGTCTGTGGTGAAGGAGCGCAAGAACTTTGTATACGACCTGCACGTGTTTCACTCGGCGAAACACGCAGTTTCATCGAACCCGTGCCTCGGAGCCGCTTGCGGCGATCTCTGTCTGTTGACTCCGAACTCGACGTACGCCTGCAAGTGCTCGGAGGATAAGGAGTTGGCACCGGACATGCACCGCTGCATAGGTGAGACTTGAGTCTCGACAGAATTTATTAAAGGTATCAACATCTCTCAATGGTAGTGACTAGGGAGGTATGTAACATTGCCAAGCCGCAATTTGCTACAGGTTCATGTCACAAATTGAAAATTAATTAATGTTATAATTTCTCTTTAACGATAAAAGCGCTAAGCAGGGTGTTTGGTGTAATTTTGTCATCGTCATGGTCAAAGGATATTGCTGGGTTGTAAAATGTGTTGGTTGCTTTCTATAAATCTCCCAGCTTATATCATCTGCCGTAAGTACTTGGCCCGATGAAAAATTGTCTACTCTCTTGTAAAGTTGGCATTTGCTTAAAGTAATTTGCAGAGGTTATCATTTTGGCAAAAATTTCATTTTCTCGGGCATGGTCACTACGCTTATTGTCTGAACTTCACTAAGCAACATATAAACCATCTCATTTGCTGTCCCCATGGCAATCCCTTTTCTATGACAAAAGTAAAAATAGGTGATTAGTTATGACTGGTTTAGCTGAAAGTTGTAAATTATATTTGGAATTTCTTTTTGTTGAAAAACTTGATTATAAAGACTGTAACAACATCATCAGCTTGGTACCAAAATAAGAAAGAAGACTAAAGAACTATTACTCTTCGTTTCGGTTCCAGCGTCGGCCAAGAAGCAGATCGTGATGGTTGGCGCGGGACGCAAGCTGTTCGAGGTGTACCACCAGACGCTGGGCCGACAGCACGTGTTCGAGATGAAGCCCAAGTCGCTGGCCGAAATTGGCGCGCTGGCGTATGACTCCTTGCGCGGCGACGTGCTGATTGCGGACATGACGAAGCGACGCATCTACGCACTCAACCTGCAGACGAACACGATGACAACGCTGCTTAACGCCACTGGCGCCGCGATACAGAGCATGGACTTTGGTATGACTTAGATTAACTTGAGTTATTAACAAAGAATGTCGGTCAGTTTCTCTGCTTTCAACGGAAGGTTATGTTGTTTTAACCTTAATTGCCTTGATTGCTTCTTGATTGCTCCCTGGCTGCGATAAGAGGCTATTCAACCGAACGGTTTAGCATGTCGGAAACACTGGTTCTCCAAGATCACCGAAGTTGAGCAACATTGCACTGGGTCAGATATTGGATGGGTGACTGGAACACATGACCAGTTCTGGTTCATCTGAATCAATCTGAAACTCATCCAATGACTTTGAATCTTCTAGCATGTGTTTCGTCTTGCAGACTATCTGGGCAACAACTTGTACTGGTGCGACGGTAGCAAGGGCACCGTGGAGGCGATGAGTCTGACGACATTGGCGCGGACATCCGTGGTGCGTGACATCGTGCCGCTGGCGCTAACGGTGCTGCCGGAGGAAGGGTGAGTGCCACATGATCTAGCATTGACACTGGTCGCATGGAGATTCTCTTGAGTAACTGGGGCACATTCTTTGAGGGTGAATCTTTGTGTAGATGTATGGATAAGTTTTTAAATAATTTCCTTATACATGTTCAATCACCTTGGATTTACTTTTTTGTGTAAATTGCTTTGCTATTTATCATCTACCACATTTAATTTACTTCGACCCAAATTCAAAGCTGATTTTGCTGGAAAAAGTCTGTTCTACGTACATTGACCGAGCTTGCTCATTTGCTATTAATTTGCATTTGAAAAGACGCAATGAAAATATGGTTGCAAATCAACTGGCATCTCCTTACCACTGCAATGCCCCTAGAGACTTTGAGGTTGAAAGAAGGCCAATTTCTTCCTAGTTTCCACTGTAAGTTTGGAGCCATAGAGCTCGTTGTTGAAACGCTGTGTTCTACTGAGTGCAACTCTCTGCCCCCAGTGCGATGTTCGTTGCCGTGGCCGACGCTGGTGGAGCTCGATTGGAACGCTATCTGCTGGACGGCTCGGGCGGCACGCAGGCGCTGATGCTGGCCGAGGGCTCCGTGACACTGGCGTACGACGTCGAGATGCAGCGATTGTTCTACGCCAACGCCGGCGCGGTGGAGAGCACTGACAAGGATGGCACTGACCGACACGATTGGCGCTCGGCACTTGGCATGGTGAGAAAATTGCGTTTGCAAGCACAACAAGGACCTGGCAAAAAACCCTTTTTGACAGACAAGATCCTGTCTTGAGGCTACGAGGATTTTCAAAAATCTGAATTCTATTAGTGAGGAGCCAATGATGCAAGTAATCTTAATATCTAGTTATTTACTAGGTAAAAGAAGCTATTTAGAGGCTAATTCGATTCTGTGCCAATTTCTTATTTACTAATTACTAATTTTCTAATTTTCTAGTTCTTCATTCATATGACTGGACATTTCCATTGTTTGCTCGTATGCCGTAGGTGACGGGCATGTCCGTGCTCGACCGAGACGTGTTCTGGGTGGATCGCAAGCAGCCGCAGTTCTTGCGCTGGGCCAAGAAGTACGATGGAGACGCCAAGGAGAAGCACATCACTCTTGGTAAGGTCGTTTACATCGTACCACCAGCGCTAGATATGTACGAATTTGCTGTTTTAAAGTCTTATATTTACAGATTGTCTTGACCAACTATCTAGCAATTTGATGCACAATTCAGCTACACAACATTTAATGCAATTCTACAGTTCATAGCTGTTTGTTGATTAGTATTGCAAGGGTAGTATGCCCTTAAGCCGATAAATAGGTTTTGAAAATAATTCAAAATTATCAAATTGATATTAGGCAGACTAATCAGATGGCTTAAAATAGCCATTGTATTTCATGTGTTTTTCTTCTTTACTCGCAGATATCGACTCGGATGCCCCAAGGGTGCGTCTGGTTTCGGCCGGACCGGTCAGAGCAAAGCCTTCTCATGTTTGCCAGCAAGGCAATGGAGGCTGCAGCCATCTGTGTCTGCTCTCGAAACAAAATGCCGTAAGTTGCCATTACAATTGTACTGACATGTATCTAAAAAATTTCTGCCTTGCTTTGAAACTCAAATCTTTCTTAAACAGCATGATTTGTTATTTCTTTTGCATTATTCAATATGCAAGCACTGCATGCCAACTTTTTTGTGATTCGCTGCAGGTCTGTGCCTGCCCGCTGGGGATGCGCCTGGGAGCAGATGCCAAGACTTGTTCGTTCCCTTTGCGCTGCACGAAAGAGGAATTCAAGTGCATTGCTGATGCCAAATGCATCGATAGGGATGCCAGGTAAGCTAATCGAGAGATTACATAGCTATATGCATGGCTATTGAGCATTGCTAAAGATTGTCGATTGCGGTTTTTGCAAGACTAGATTCATCAAAAGTTGACTGTTGCAAAGCAAGATATGTTAAAGCTGGGCTTTGAATGCAAAGGATTTCCCCTAGTCCTGAAAAATGTCTTTATAATAAAATTATGGGCATTCAATGTTAACGTTCAGGGCAAAGTAATTGAAGTTTAGCTATTTTGAACACGTACTATACCATATCTATGGAAAACCAAAATTTCAGTATAAACACTTAGCAGTTTTTCTGGGGTGCCTGAGATCTTTCATTATAATTTCTTTTCAAGCATGATTTACCTCCGAAACTTGTATTGCAGATTCAAGATGGTAACGAAAATAGTAATGTTTTTTATTGCAAGTGAAACTTAATGATGTTTGTTGCTGTTTGCGCAGGTGCGACGGCAAGGCTGACTGCGCGAGCGGCGAAGACGAAGCCGACTGCGACAACAGGTGTGCGGCCGACGAGTTCCCGTGCGCAGACGGGCAGTGTTTGTCGTTGTCTGCGCGCTGCAACGGGCGCAAGGACTGCAACGACGGAACGGATGAGGCCGGTTGTCCAACCAACCACTGCTCTGGTATGTTACTAACGGTGAAACCATGTTCCTGGGTCCGAAATATTAAGCAAAGAAATATTTATCGAGAATAATATCATTCTATGCTTGTACATTGGGCTCTCTGAATTTCCATTTTTCCATTTTACTTGTAATGATAAAAAACCTTGTATTTACAAGCTTAAAGTTTGAAGTTAAGTTTTTTCCCATTTGGAATTTATTGAAGTGTTTACAGATAAATTTGCAAAATTGTTGATCTGCTTTAAGATTGATACACTCTTTGGTAGGTATTCAAGGTAGGCTAGGTACATGTCAGAACCAATCTTTTAACCAACTTGTCAGGGTAGAGAATGGGGGATCCACGTAATGATTGGTATATTTATTTCGACCCCAAACAATTCAGCCTCTGATTGCCACTTGTATGCGATTGTTTTCTAGACAACGACTTCCAATGCCGATCAGGTCAGTGCATCATGAAGCAATGGCGCTGCGACTTGAGCAAGGACTGTCAAGACGGCTCTGATGAGGAAGCCTGTCAAGAAAGTAAGACACTCACTCAGTATGATCTAATCAATCTACAGAATATCTTTGCGACTTCATCACCTTGCCCACATAATTCTGAAGGACAATTTTTAACAACTCTCTTTTGGGTTTGCACTCGAATTCATTGCTGAATCCTTCATTTATATGACATCCATCCAAAGGTTATTACGAGATCAAGCAGAGTTCTTTTATGTCGTCTTGTCAATTTAATCCACTTATAGTTCCTAAGTTGGGCCCAAGCACACACGTAGAACGGCAAATATGCTCAAGAAGAAACTCTTGTGAAACGTCCCATACTTTTCATTCCACAGCGACTTGCGGGGCCAACGAGTTCCATTGCCAGTCGGGCACTTGCATTCCCGCGGCGTGGGAGTGCGACACTCGAGCCGACTGCGCAGACTCTTCTGACGAGCACGAGCGTTGCCGTAAGTTGAACTAAATTTCCTTGGGCGTTTATCATTCGATGTCCTCGTATGCAGATATCTGTTATCTCTCTGAAAGAAATCGGTAGTGTAACTGTAAGATAAAAATAAGATTCCTTGCATTTCATGAAAATGTGAGGGATTTTTGCTCTGTTCGATATTGCATACTTATGAAAAGCTCGACGAAGGGCGAGTCAAATCCTCATTTCTCCAAACATTGTGCAGAGGTGGTTTCGTGTCACGTGGACGAGCTGCGATGTGGCAACGGCCGCTGCATCTCGTCGCGGTTGTCGTGCGATGGGTTGGACGATTGCGGAGACGGCAGCGACGAGACTGGCTGCCCGGTCACGAACATCGATGTCGGCTGTCCTGAGGGTCACTTCTTCTGTCCCAGCGCGCCGGATCTTTGCCCGCTTGAAGCCAACCGGTGAGTTCATTCGACTCGCATGAATTTTTGTTGGAATTGTTGAAGAAGGATCCTTTCGAAAGAGATCTCAATATTCTACTGAACTTTCACAGGTAGAAATGTTAAGTTAGGCCTTTGAGAGTGAACTTGAGGGGTATGCATATCATACCAAGATAAAAATTGCTTGTATCTGTCAAAATTGGGAAATAGGTTTGGATTGTTGAAGTTTTCTTAGGTTAAATAAAAATAAAAATGGATGACCATCTACACAAAAATGAAGACTGTCTCTGAATCATGCTTTGTAAGCCAGCTCATGTACGTTTCTAGAAATTTATTAATTGCATCATTTGTTTCAATCGTGCCTGTAACTGCCGTTACAAGGTTAATTCCGGTGCGGCTCGTTAAAGATGGCTGCGAGGCTTGCCGTGCATGTCCGTTGACCCAGCCACTTCTTGTGCAGGTGTGACGGTACTGCCGACTGTCCCGGCGGCGAAGACGAACGCAACTGCGGGTGCTCTCCTCACGAGGTGGCCTGCGGCAACTCCAAGTGCATTGCGGCAGCCTGGCGTTGCGACGGTTTCGACGACTGCGGTGATGGATCGGACGAGGCTGGGTGCTCGGGGGCTCGCTCAAACGAGGTAAAATAGAACTTTTTTGTGCTTTCATGGAGGCAGAAACACATTTCTTTTGGTTTGCCTCTGTAAAGAAGGCATACTAAAATAAGTAATAAAAAAATTCTTTTGCTAATTTTGGCAAATTTTTATAAGAAAATATCTTGAGGTGAGTTGAATTTTACTCTCACCAAATCTGCACTGTATTGGATCAGTATGCATTCAGCTCTTGCAAGAATGTTAATTTTCTTTGCTTGTTACAAACTTGTTCAGCTTCAGGTTTTGAATGAAGGAAAAACTTGCAAGCTTATTTTTCTTCAGACTTTGGATCATTAACTGAACAATTTATTTATCGGTTGGTTCTTTTCATAACTTTAAGCATCCTCATTTTGTTCCCATGGTGCAGGTGACTGCAAAGTGTGACGACTTCTCCTGCGGGTCGGGCGAGTGCATCAAGCTGGAGAAGGCGTGCGATGGAAGGAACCACTGCAAGGACGGATCCGACGAGGGCGGAAAATGCGGTGAGTCTTGTGCCGCAGAGAAATACCGAGAAATTAAGCTTGAACCACGCATTTTAAGACTAGAGATTAGTTCTTTGCGTTTGGTGCGTTTGCAATCCAATAGGTTTAGGATACGATAAAAAGGTACACAGCTTCCGAAACTGACCGACCCCTATCCATTGCTGTCGGCAGAGTTTGCGTGCGAACAGCCGCAGCCGTGCTCCGGCCTCTGCTACGCGACGCCCACTGGACCCCGATGCGGTTGCGCCGCCGGCTTCACACTGTCTGGCACCGTTTGCCTGGACGTCGACGAGTGCGCCCGAGACTACTGCTCCCAGCGCTGTGAGAACACGCCCGGCAGCTTCATGTGCGGCTGCGCGGACGGATTCCGTCTGCGGTCTGACAAGCGATCTTGCAAGGCAATCGGTGAGTCGATTCCTTTGGGTGTGTCCCATCTGCCGGGCGCCTTTCCTCTGCGCTTACGAGTTACTTTGGAATATATCAAACTGACCACTTGGAGTTCTGATTACCAGTGGTTTATTTGGGCGTAAGCTCGCAAGCTCTGCTTACCCACATACTTTTTGTCTATGTACCAGACAGGCGTCTCATTGTGCAGTTGGGCTCAAGAAAAAGAAATATGTTCTACTGTTTTTATGGTCCGACTGTATATGGAGTTGATCCTACATCATTTTCCATAGTTTTTCGAAAATTAAGTAAATTTTTAAATTTATGAAGGGTTACCCACCTATTTTTGTTGCAAATTAATTGCTGGTGGTTATTTTGGTTTGTGAATTCTCCTCCTGCACTTGTTGGTTTTAATATCACTGGGTAGTCTGTGTGGAAGGGCCGTCTCTAATATTTTACATGCCCGCACTGTTACAATGTCTCAAAGAAGGGATTGGTGCACTAAAATATGCCGTTTTATAATGCTCAAGGAAGGCCGAATAATGGTTTCCAATATGGTACACAAAGTAGGGCAACTGAGTCCCTTGAAGCAGCCTTTTCAGATGGGATATTTGTTAGTATTGTCAAGATATTAGTAACTTGTTTTTCTGTTCTTTCAGGCGAACGCATGTCACTGGTGTTTGCGGCGGGAGTTGAAGTGCGTCGCATGACGCCCGATTTGGGGCACCTCGAAGTTCTTGTTTCGAACCCTGGCCACGAAGTCTCTGGACTCGACGTCGACGCAGCTGCTAATGCCGTAGTCTTCAGTCATCGTGAGTTTGGAACATCGATTGGTTTCGTTTTCAGCTAGTGCAAAAATATTCTGAAAAGGTTTTGCTCCTTAATTGAACAGTTTCAATGATCTATCAATGTGTTGATATTGGTCTAAAGATTGGAGCTCGAGTAATACTGACATTGTGCCAAAACTCACTAAAAAAAAAATGTTCAAAACCGAATTTGGAAGCAGTGTAATTGAAAAGATAGTGTCAATAAAGCTAGTTTTAAGGTTTTTGTAATCGGAATGCCCTTCTGTCTGCACTCTTCAGAAATGTAATTCCGTAACTGATTTCACCATTCACGGTAACAGAGGATTTAATTAATATCTCTGGACTGTTGCGATCGTAAAAGTTAGCCACCATATATACTTGTCGACAGTTCTGTTGACAAATTTGTGATGAATGATGGTGGTTCTGGATTGTTTCAGGTCTGTTTGGCATGGTGACACAGTTGAACTTGGAAACAAAGAAGGAGCTGCATCTGTTGAACGTCGGCCAGCCCGGAAAGCTTGCCGTCGATTGGATTGGAGGGAACGTTTACATCATCGACGAGAGCATTCTGGAATCCATCAAGGTAAGATTAATAAATACTAGGTGTAACTTAATCTTGGGATATGAGTTTGAACAGTCTGGTGAACTTTGCAGATTGATCGCTTTAAATAATATCTCTTTCTGAAAAAAACTAACTCAAAATGGGTTTTGAATGCTAAGTGAAAGAACTAACTGAATTTCC
>LVVV01432223.1:0-14458 GCA_001676325.1 Amphinemura sulcicollis
GGATTGATGAGATGATGTTGAGTGGTCAACGAACGCTAATGTCGATCAGTTGAGTTGTCGCGAAAATTTTATGTCACGTGTCATTTTTTTCTTGTGGAAATTCGAGTTTTTCGGTCTCGTCGTGATGTAGACGGTGGAATAAAAGTGGTATTTATTTTTGTCTTTTTACTTTTTTATGTGTGATAACATTTATTTTTACATCCTCATATTTTTGATTGTAAATTTATTTATACTGACCTGTTGAACTTCGTCAGTCGAAAATGAACTTGAATTTAGATTTGACAAAAATCTAGTTGTTGATTCATTTTTTACATCACTATATAATTGTCCAACAAAGGCGGACGATCATTTTTTCATGTTCACCAAAAAAATTCACTTTTAGAAGCCGAACTTTTTCATACCAAAATCTGGCAGTTACGTCACTCTAAACGAGTGGACTCCCGTTATCAAACGACTTTATTTTTATCAGCTGATACTCACAACAATCCTCTCCAAATCAACGACTCACAGCTATATCTAAGATGCCAACAGATACATGCACATAAATTAACTATAACACCAACCAACCAACCAACCGTAAGGTCAAGTTCAATCGCAAACCATTTCCAATCCAATTGCGGCAATCACGTTTATAGATTTATAATCGCCTGCGAAGATCCCGGAAACCAAAGCCGTTGTACCATACCTCCATGCCCCTGGTCGACGTTTCAATGTACCTTTAGTCTGCAGTTACATAATTTCTCCTCGCTCGCCGCGCACAGCTGAGTTCTCCTTCGCGCGCTCTGCGCGGCATCTTCCTGTCTTTCCCTTCTTGCTGCCAGAGCGCCGGCGAATACCAGGTCGGCCCTTGACTTGCCGGCGTCTTAGCGGCGTCTTGGCGGCAGGCGCTCTTCGCAAAGGCGAGGGCACGCGGCGCCTTCGGCCCATTGCCTTTGCGCAAATCAGTCTGTGAGCAGCCTGTGGGCAGTAGCCGGCAGGCGCAAGCCGAATTTGTCACAGGGATGATACTTGGCCCATAGTTTTGTAGATTCAGAATCTATCCTAGCAAAGTAATCACAGCGGCATTCAAAGAAAGGCAATGGTGTGTCTGAAGAAGAAAGGGACTCGTACAAGCCTGGACCACTTGATGAGGGATGCCATTCGAACTCCTAGGTAAATCCTAGGTAAATCGATTCCAAAGTCATTTTTTACCGCGGAACTCTCCCAAATCATTGCTTAAATCAACCTCTTCAGATATTGAGGAGCTTGCTTGATTTGAAGCACTGGTCAAAGTTGCATAAATGCGAGAAGTGTTTTATCTCGATGTTAGTTTGATTTTTTCCAAAAATGGCTTTCATTTAATAATCTCAGTCGAAGTATTTTGCACCGTTGACCACATCAGAAATTCTGAAGAGGATTTCTGTCTTCTTCTACGAGAAAATACAACAAATGTCTTGTCAATGTCTATGGCCATGAAATGGCCATAGACTTCGAGCTGCTGCATGCGCATTTTGATAGAGATGCCGCAGGCAGCGGCAGTCCACATGACCTTGGAGCCGAGAAGAATTAGGGTGGATATTGTAAATCGTAATTGGCCCAGAGAAGAATAGACATTAATTATGTTAGTAAATAGGTTCGAGAAATCAAAGAAAACAGACAAATTTTGCGATTGGGTCTTGCAGGTATCCAATGAGCCCGGGTATTTCTTAGATTCTTCTTCATCTTCATTCATTCTTCAATATACCAGTGAATATACTTCAACTTTCCTGCAGCAAAATCGCTTTCATTTGACGTATTTGTGGACAGGTAAAGTGGACCGTTATCTTGGTAACATGTGTCCATATTTATATATTTGATATAGTTACGAATTTGGCTAATTCCATGTCGTTTATTTATAGCACGTAGGGACCAATCCCAATCATTTCCACTGATTGAAACGAAAATCTTTGACCTAAACGTTGCCACTAGGTTAGTACTCATTTCAAGTGTACTTTATAACAGTTTAGATTCATTTGAACTAGATTCTAGTGGAGCATGGTGTAAAAAATAAGTAGCTCATGTCTCTTTTAAAAAGCACTGGCCCATTTAAAAGCCACCCTTGTGATAATTTAAATGACGCTTGAAAAAAAAATGTAGTGGCTGAAAACAGTTTTGACAATTATTCGTTCTTCATAATCGCTGTTTTTCACATCTCGTTACCAAACCAGGCCGAGCAATTATAGATGGTGTGCATTCCCAGTGTTTTTGTCACGCTGCTCGGCTGGTTATTAGGTCGATTAGACGACGTACATCTGGACGGCATGCTCACTTCATACACCCCCCTCCTTCCCTTCCTTCTCAAGACACTCGGGAAGTATTTTTTTTTGTACTCGGACATTTCTTCGTACTTCATGAAGATTTAGAAAGACAGTACAACCGCCAACGCCTCACGAGGCTTATTGTGTTAACGACGATTTAATTCATAGCTAGACCAGGCTAGACGAAACATTTGTTTAAATATCCACTTGTGCACGGTGTAGCCTTGACTTTCAGACTTCCAGCCCGCAAGACTTGTTGCTGTTAAAAGCAGGGACGTGACGAAATGCTAAGAAAGATCGCGACCACTTATTAATTAGACGTCAGCCAGGTGGCATCGAAATTGTCGCGCGGGATTCTTGCGCTAAATAATCGCCGTTTTTTCGTACTTTTTTTGCTGCCACATCGTTTTTGTGGACTTATAGGTGAGGCTGAGAAAAGGGAAAAGTCGTGTATGGAGCAAATTCTTTCATTGACAGGAAACCCGTCAAGCAGGAAAATAACTTAATGGTGTATTTTTCGGGAAGCAAGTCCGTTTCAGTGGTTTTTACTCGTAATCTTTGCCAAAGTATTTTGGGAAAAAACATCAAGCATGTAATTGACTTTAAAAATATTATCTGTCGTCTGCTATATAGCAATATTTTCGCAAACAATCGTTGTTCGACGCCTTCTGCTCCCTCATGTTCGAGGAATGATTTGCTTCGACGACTGTCAAAGACAGTAAAAGTTTTCATTGATAATAAGAGTTGACCTTACATCTTTCATGTCAGCTGTTATGCGAGTCACGTGTCGCGCGTGCTTTCCTCAACCCCAGGCATCGATTTCGTTCAATGAAATCCAGAGTTTGAAAGTCAAATCAGTTCAGTACGCTAAATGCTGGCTGACACTCTGACACTGTACACACGCATTGCGTCTGCGCTCTAGACATGTGCTCCAATCCTCGCAGAAAAGCGTAGAGGTTGTTTTTACAAACATCGCATTATTGTGCTGGATTGCAGCTTTAAATTTTCAAAGTCTGCACAAAGATTTTGTTTGCATTCTGCTTCATTAAGTGCACCTGGGTCTGGGCAAGCACATGTTGCGTGTGCCCACAGGGTTACGGATGCCCAAATGGGCAGCTGACCGTGGGCTGAGTGGAGCAGATTTGCGCCAAAATTGGAATCTTTTCATGATTTCGATTAAGTGGATGGACACAGCTGCTTCTGCCGCAGTGCATCTGAAGTAGCATCAAGTTGCACAACGAGATTGAAATGTGTGAAACGAATTCGCTCGCCACTGGCTTGACCTTGGACTTGTACCTTAAACGGCAACAATAAGGAGGCATAAATAGTAATTATAGGAAATTATAAAGGCCTGCCCGTTAGGATATTTTTTCCGTACAAAAAATAAATAACACACCCAAACAAAATACCGGAACTTGCGATGAAATGCTTTTTTTTTATTTAAGAAAAAAAATCGTCGATGAGATTCTTGTATTTTGTTGAAGAATACAATAACCTGTGAAGCGATTGTTAAAAAACCATCAATGGTTTTGTTTGTCGGTAAGGGCGGTCGAATGAAGAAGATCTGACATATGATGGTCCGAACCTCTCATCTCAAAAACCTGGCCCATCGATCGAGCGGATGTGGGTCTGCCGAGGTGGTCCTGTAAATCGAGCAGATTCGCCTCGTATTTGTTTTACACAAAAACAGCGCAAGCATTTCTCCCTGCTCTGTGTACACCGAGAATTCACCGTTGGCATACATGGTTACATATCGGATTGCATCTGGGGGTATGTAGGGTAGGAGTGCGGCCCGGTAAGGGCATAGTAGGGGGCGATCAAAGCAAAATGGTTCACGAAAATTGAGCAAAACAACCTCTTTTTAAAGACGACCTATTGCAGAAGTGCAGTCAATGGATGCCAGACAGCTTTGCTATAAGGAAAGTGAAAGGTGAACTCTTTTACAGCACAATACCTATTGTCCACTTTAACCACTTGAATAATAAAATCCAGCTCAATACGTTGCTTGCTAAATCAGCGACGATGATATAGTGCAGCTGAAGGGTAGCTTTGGTTCAGTTCGGGTGCACATTTTCATAGCTGGTTGTTTTGATTTTGCAGGATGTCTATGAATTTCGGGGCTTTGGATTACGTCTTCCTGGTGTTCTACTCGCTGGTCTACATAATAACAGAGTTGAGACCGGTGTGGTGGGTGCGCTTCAACAGGGGCAAGAAGATCGACAAACGTGAGTAGATCATCGAAATTTGCAGTTTTACACGACTCTAAAATGCGGGCTCCCATTTTAACAAAAACATTTATTAATAAAGATATAGCTATTTATTTTGAAAAGGGTTTCTATCACATTCCAGAGATGCATTTTTCTTTGTAAATATATCTGTATTGGAGAATGGGTATATTTTTCACGCCTTTTAATTCATTCTGAGAGTTTAAGCTACACATTATTGTGCGGCCGCACCTACTCTATAAATCCCATGTTGTTTACAAGTTCACCATCCAGGATAACCGGTCATTCTTATCACATCTTGTAGATCTACATCCAGTTTTGTTTGAATAAACAAACGTATTCTCTTCGCGAATATTTCTCTCGAGATCGGACAGGTAACCTGATATCAGCGAAGATAAAACATCTAAAGATATTCTGTTTTTTCTTTCTTTGTCAATGTCGTCATTCGCGGCTGTATTCAGGACGTCTTGGAAAACAGTATACACCCTGTTTTGAATTTCTCCTGGATGCCTGCCAGAACAGCGCCATCTAATTCCCCTCGGAACTAACCAGATTCACCTGGGCATGAGAGTCTGTTTATACTCGTCCTTTCAAATACCTATATGACAAGAAACTTATCTTATATGCATAACTTTTAGTGTTAACCCAACAAAGAAATATGTACGCTAGGCGCCTTTATATTTTCGGAGACTTCATTTTAGTCGTAGCACCAGAGCTCTGTGCCACCTACAACTTTTTTAAAATCTTGTAACCCCTTTTTGTACACACTGTAAAATTTTCATGATAAAATACTCAACATGGGTCAACATGGGTCTGTCAAACTTTAACATTATATAAATTTTTGCTATTTATATATATTATAGGCATATTTTTAATGGGCTAAATTCTAACGATTAATCACTCCGAATGTGTTTAACATTATTCATTATAGTATCTTCACTTTTAGTTTTACATACCCCACGACATTCTTTGCAAACTGCCCACCTCTCGGCACAGCAAATGGGTCAACACCTTCGCACCTGTGGAGAATTCGCGTCCTGATTTTAGGGCGTTTTATGTACCACTTTCCCTTTTTGGGGGCTGCGACCCTTGCGTATAATTCTCGGGCCAAGTTTTTCTTGAAAGCAGTCGGTGTCTTTCATGTTTCGCGGTTTTACGGCCGAGGGCTGGGGAAAAATGAAAGTGCTTGCGGTCTTGAAAGCCCCATGGCCCCTTGATCCATATTTTCAATGCGTTTTGATAGGTAAAATTTGGAATTTCATTACCTTCAGCCCTTTTTTACAGATATCTTTCTATTACAGTGTGTATAATATGAAAGTGGGCCGGGTTGGTACCAAAAGGGTTGAGAAAGTTTCTGTACAGAATTCATAACGTAAACTTTGTTCCTGACGATTTATGTGGCGTGAAAATTTGTGGCCAGAAATTTATCTAAAATTTTCTCTGATTCCCAGTTATTTGCCACTTTTTACCCGTTTATAAGTAAACTAAATAATTGATACCATTATAATGCATCCTTAAGAAGTTTTTGTCAGTCTGGCAGAGGCCAGAAAATAAATCGAAGTCATCATCAAAACGAAACTTGACCAATCTCCGTTCAGCAACTCGCAATGATAGATCTAATTTTATACCCGCCGGTGCAAAAATAGCTATTGTCAAAGGCCTGCGTGTAATTCTATGCCGGTATCGTGCTCGGCTGAAAATCGTGCTGCATAACATAACTGTAATGCATTCACTGCAAAAATCGTCCAAACATCAATGTATACTATTTACCGTTAACTTAACAACAGGCGGAAAATAACAACAAATAGCGAAGCGAGCATCACCATAACATTGATTCTATCGATGTTGCACAATGCATAATAAATTGTAAAACAGAATATTACAGGTTGAAACTGTATGCAGCACTTGCTCTTGAAATATCTGACATACCATTGATCTATGTAAGTGGGTATGGCTGTCGAGATTCCTTACCGACAATCATTTTCCTTTCATTTGAAACCCGATGTCCGCACCTTTGGGTTTATTGCACCTGTACAATAAGACTGGGTAAGCATAACTTGAGATGTCTATAATATACATTTTATAAGACTTATTATGTGAATGCCCTATCTATATACCTGAGCTTGTCATTTCTGTTCGGATACACCTCGCTTGAGACCGTGGGCAATTACAGGTAGTACCTATCTTATGCGTTGTATTGTTAAATGTATTGCATACTATGAACAACCTTCGGGAGGGTGGGCACCGGTAAGTGCCATATAACATGGGGCCAGCAACGGTAGTCCAGATCAACTGCAGGGTTTGGGGTGAAGCAACCTTGAATTAGATGCTAGAAGCCTACTATTATAATGCGAGAACGGATTGTTCGTTTAGGGAGTGCACAATAGGGCTGCCTTGGTCCGATTGACAAGTTTTACGGAACGTCTTCAAAGTTAAATATAGCGGAAATGTAAAATACAGTGAATGGCCATGTCAATTTTGAATTGAACAACCAAGCTGGGGATTAAAACGGGTGTATACTTTATTAAAATATATACTTGATAGAGAGTGTTCAAAATTATTAAACAACACTCAAGCACAACCCGGCCATTGATACGATTTTTAGAAATCACAAATTTTTCGGGATACCTTTATGAGTAACTTTATGACATACATTTATGAGTGAAACGATTTTATTGTGAAGTTAATTTTCATATACAACAACCTAATTGAATTGGATGCTTTTGACTAAATTTGAGTGTCGCTCTAACATTGGAAGGCCAACCGCATTTTTTAGACCAAAGTTCTAATGTCTCCTCGTTAAACTGAAGGCACTTAATAAATTATAGAATGCGAATGCCCTCTGACAGCGAGGGGCATTTTGCACAGAAGCTGAAAGGAAGACCTACCTCCAACTCTTAGAAAAACGGAAGGGTGACTGGCGCTTTTAGTCAAGCAATTCCAAAAATATATAGTTGACATATTCTTTTCCAAAACTGCAATAGGCCTTTTATGATGTTTCGCAACTGAACGAATTGTCTCATCCATAAATCTTTCTCTAAAGATAAGAATAGTCCAATCTGTTCTCAAGGTAAGACCAAAGGTAACGCAGTTGGCTCCTATTCCTTGTCGGTTACGCTGTAGTTTCAAGTGTCCACTCGAAAACAAATATCCGGGATTTGAAATAGTGGGGTGTCAAAAACCGTTCGCAAGGTAGCATTCTGCTGGTTATGTTTACCGTCCCCAGCGCTCTGTTGTGCAGGGAGGGAGGAGGGTTGTTGACAACTCTTTTGACAATGTGTAATGACTCCAACGAAGCTGTTATGACCTGCAGGTGCTATTATTATCGGAAGATGGGAATGGGTGGAAAACGAAGAAAACGTAAAATGTGTAAAGCCTTTTGTCGCATAATATATGCTGTCATTTTAGTGCTTTATAGGACGTAACGTCCAACGGTAAACACTGGAGGAATGGCATTCAAACCTATACCCAAGTTGTGGGAAGCGCTAGGTATTTGAAAACTTTTCTCGTTGGTCTTAACTCTGAAGCTAATTTAAAATATTGTAGTATAAATTCCTGTATAATTGGTACACACACGCACACACACACTTACAAATGGGTCCTAAATGGATTGCAAATTAGGGGAAGCTCTTATTCTTTAACGCAATTTCAACCCATTCTTGAGCAGCCCTGCGCCCTCTGACCGAGTCACCGTCCAAGACTGCTCGACGCAAGACGGTGGACGACGTGCCCGGACCCCCGAGACTGCCCTACATCGGCACCAAGTGGATCTTCTCTCCGATCGTCGGCATCTACAAGCCAAACAAGATTCACGAGGCTTATGGAGGTAAGCGACCCTGCATAGTAGTTCGAGAAACATCTAGGAGTAATACTTAATCGGACGTCATTGGAGTAATGGAGTAATCTAGGAGTAATGATCAAGTGCGGTAGCGACGAAAATGTCTCTTTGTATCGATAAGTTCGATTTTGCAATACGAGCGTTATGTATTGAATGCTAGCAATCAGTGGGATCCTAATCACTGAGATATTTTTATCATTTTTCTCTCACTGAGGACAGCTGTTGTCTTGTATCGTGTTGTGTAAGCGTCATATTTGGAGAATATTGATTCACACATTTGAAACAATAACTTTTGTTTAGTTTTCAAATTATACCTATATCTTATAAATTGGGCGAATTGTTTTTTATTGCTTATTATAACTATATAGGTAGACGTTTGTTGAGAGGATATGAATACCGTTAATAGGTAAATATCAAAAGTAGTACCTACCTGGATTATATTACCAATTAAAATGACCAATTAAATAAAACCAAACTTCTGCTCTCTAATTCACGACCACGACGTCTTACGAGAACCAGACATAGTGACTAATCTGTAATTAATTGCCGAAAAACCAAATACAATATTTCTCAGAGAAGTTAATAACCACGCATTCGCGAATGCGTTCGTTTTTGCGCCAGCAATTCGCGGCGGCGAACTGAGGGCGTTCGCTCCTGTCCTAGCCATGAACCGATGTGTATTTTTAAGGCAGTTCCAATCGGTTTTATGTTGAGGTAGGCCTTCACTTGGACAGCAGACTGCGCCGGCTAGCCAGATAAATTACAACAATTCGTGGTGCCAAGAGAACAAACAAAGACAATTTCCTCGGAGAAATGTCACGTTTGACCATGGTCAGGATAAAGTAGCATGCGCTCGAGAAGTGTGGGGTTCGCATCCTGACCCTGATAAAGCTGGCCAGTTTCCAGCCCTTAAATTAGCTCAGTCCTTGCAGGTTTCTAGAATCTAGATTATTAGTTTGCTTTTCAAACCAGAATGTGAAAAACTAAGAAAGACTCATCAATGTTACAAGTTATGAAGAAGTGAAAAGTAAGTTAAAGGTAAGTTGGTTAGTAAGAGTCTTCTTTGAAGCCTTATACAATATAATATTGAACGTCTGATGTCACGTACATTTATTTATTTATTTGACTTTAAGTTGTTTTACTTCACATCATTTGCATGGTAAAGAAACGACATGCATGATGTGTTTTGACTCTAAATATCTTAATTTTTATGTTCTTTGACTTGTTTCAAAATGCACTTCCATTGTGCTGCGCACGTTCGTGCAAAGCATTTCGACTCCGCAGTTGCTTATGACGAGCGACCTTCTTCAAAATGACACCTATATGATTTTGCAGACATGTTCGCGAAGTATGGGCCGGTGGTGCGCGAGGACGCTTTGGGTAACATCCCAGTGATCAGCCTGCTGGACCGTGATGACATCGAGCAAGTGTTCCGCTACCCCAGCAAGTTCCCTCTTCGCCCGCCCACCGAGCTAGCTGTATACTATCGCAACTCGCGACCAGACAGATATCTAAACTCCGGCATCGTTCACGAGTGAGTCACCAAAAACTTCAAGCCAACCCCCAAACTAAGAGATTAATCCAGATTCTAGTGCAAATATCACACCTCAAACCATTCATGTCCAGACAACAATCTAAACTCTCCAAACTCGCCAAAGAACACAATTCATTTTTAAACCCCAACCCCAAACTACATGAATCGCTCACAATTCCAACAAATTGTTATTATTACTTAATGACTTTATCATAATCGGTATTTATTGAAAGATAACGCACATGAAAAGCTTCTGCCTTCAAGGGCTATTCTAAAAAATGGATTTACATTCCATGTCAAAAGATCAATTTAAAAAAAAACACCCTTGGCAAATTAAGAAACGAACTAGGAGAGAAAAAGGGATTGTAAGTGAAGGAAACTAATTTTAAGTACGATTATTCAGATGTATTCTCCCTGAAACAAGCACATACCCTGCATATCCTACATGGCATTCAATATTCGATCGTGTATGTTGCAGACAAGGCGAAACCTGGGGGCGGCTACGTGACCATCTGACCCCCGAATTGAAGAAGGTGAACACAGTGCACGCATTCATTCCAGAACTAAACGTGATGGCAGAAGACTTTTGCCGAATCCTGAGAGAACTTCGCGACCCCACGGGCATGGTCACTGAGTTTGAGACTATCACCAAGCGAATAGGGCTAGAGAGTAAGTATAGAATCTATACAACGCACATTTAAAACCTTCCCCTTGGTGAGAATTTCATTTGAGAGTCGATGGAGGTAACATTGATGGTATCAGTCAAACTATAATGGTAAAACACGTTACGTATATGTAGTACCAAACACCAACCAATCGTGGATCTGAAAACAACCAAAGAAACCACTCCCAAAATAATATATTAATGATTTTCTATAAACGTAGTAGTATAAATTGATGACACACGCTTGTGAATAGTTTAAAAGTAACTCAATCCGTCATTCGATCATTCCGATCATTCCGAGCGTCGTTGACTACCTCGACCCACTAACGCGTGTTCGTCTCGTTTTGGTGCAGGCATTTGCATGTTCATCCTGGGCCGAAGGATGGGCTTTCTGAACAGTGGAGGCGAGATCGACCCACGAGTCACCAGGCTCGCCGACGCCGTGCAGGGCTTCTTCCGCGCCTCCAGGGACACTTTCTACGGCTTGCCCTTTTGGAAGTTCTTCCCCAGCAATACCTACGATACCTACGTCAATGCCGAAGAAACTATTTACGAGTAAGGATGTTCTGTATTCGAATACATTTCCAAATGATCTATATCAATATGCAAATTGGCTTTAATTGACACAGGCTAAATTGCTCTATGATTTGTAGGGCCTAAGGGCTAGCGATCTTAGACCACGTAACCGCCCTATCGATAGCCGAGCAAATAAAATAGAGTAAATAACATGCCTACCATTTTGCTGTGGGAAGACACATGAGCTAATAAGGCTGCTTAAGCTATTAAGGCTACTAGGTCTACTAGGACTTGTCGTTAGAGGCTGGATGTTTGGAGAAAGGATGGGGGGGGGGGCGGCAAAGAGGAGACCGTGTCCATTTGGTGAAGGAGCTACCCAAGCATTCGCCGGGGAACACTGAAAAGCCATAACCAGGACAGTTCTCCTCTAGAATCGAACCTGGGCCCCCTCGAAGGCATAACTTGCCAGCGAGCTCGGTAGAAAATGGTTTTCAATAGTCATGATGGTCATAAGAACACTCCACCAATAAATCTTTTGTTATCGATTTCAGAGTGGTGTCAAGCATCGTGGACCAGACGCAAGGGAAAGAAGGTGAGACTTGTGCAGTGGACGCCGGACAGAGCGTCTTCCTGTCGGTGCTCAACGGTCACGGACTGGATATGCGGGAGAAAAAATCAGGCATGATCGACTTCATTGCCGCCGGGATACACGCGGTAAGGATCAAGGAACTTCAGGATGGGGACAAATACAAGAACGAAATACAATTAATAGTGCGCTATTGATGAACCTATACGAATGTCTCGGGAATGAAATTGTAAAATAGGTCTCTATATCTTATTTTTAAAACGTGGTATTTTTGTGACCAGCTCGCGAACACGATGTCCTTCCTGCTCTACTTGATAGCGAAACACCCGGAGGTTCAGCAGACTCTTTTCGAGGAGCTCAACGGCCTCGTGGCAGAGGACTGCACGTTGACGTTGGAGGAGCTACCCAAAGCCAAGTACCTCAAAGCGTGCGTCACCGAGGGCTACAGGTGAGTGAACGTCCAGGGTGCAGTTAATCAAACAACAGTCTAGCTACGGACATAGAGAGTAGAGACTCTAGGTATTAAAATTGATAAATAACAAGTATTTTCTTGTAACTTGACAAGTGTTAGAGAAACATAAAACTAAAGGCTGTCTCAAGGGTCGAGGAACTTTGAGAGCCGCAAAACCAGGTACTACCGTGCACAGTAGGCTTAGAATTTGCCAACAAATTGCTGCACTCCTTCTGAATGAGGAGCTATTTCTACCTAAATGCAGTATGGCCCGCATAGTTGTCATCAGCCTTGTTGACACTCAGCCCATCAAATATGCAATTCCAGATTTTCTATTTCTATGGCCTAGTCTTCAGTTTTTGACACTGTGTCGTTGTAGGCTACGTGCCCTAGTCCAGCCCAGGTCATATCAGAAAGAAAAATACATGGCTACTAATCTTGATTGTAATAAGTAAAAGGAACGGTTTGTTTTTAGAGTTCTTCCATCGGCTCCGTGCATTGCCAGAATCATCGAAGAAGACATGGTAATAGGAGGCTACGATTTAAAAGCAGGGGTAAGTTTGGTTAAGTCTGAAAATGGAATGAGATTCATCTTTATAATTTGGCGCTGTCGCACGTAGAGTTAATAATGCAGTATTTATTTTCGATTTCACAAAAGAAACAAATTCTTTATAATTTTGTTTGCTTCTATCTGGCTCTAATACTTTTCACTTTGACCTGACATAATAGTAAGCTCTAAGGTCTTAAGATTGCAATAAAACTGACATCGAGAAAAGTGTCTGACACTCGGCGTGTGGTTTTCAGACGGTGGTTTTGTGCCATTCGATGCTAGCCAGCCAAAGGGAAGAAAACTTCACAGACGCCAAGTCGTTCCGACCGGAACGCTGGCTGCCGGAGAACAAAAACAAAATGACCTGCAGTCCCTGGCTCATTGCCGCGTTCGGAGTCGGGAAGAGATCGTGTCCAGGCAAACGGTTCTCAGAACAAGAACTGCTGCTACTTTTAGCAAAGGTATACAAGTCGATTTTGAAGTTTTGTTCAATTCCATAGATTCAACTTGATTAGTCTCCATTAAATCCAGTCTCTATGTCGTGTAGGTACTTCCTTTGCAGGGGTAGAATTTCATTTCTTTTCTTTGTGAATGTCGACAGCGGCTCGCCCGCTTTACATGCGTGTATCACTGGTTGCCGCAATCCAGGCAATGCAGGCAATGCGGGCAATCCAGGCAATCCAGGCAATGCAGGGCTACAGTCAGAAATCATCGCCTAAATAAGGCGGTTGTTTCTTCATTCATTACTAGGGGATATTTTAAAATAGAGTAGATGATTTTCCAGGAATATTTGTTGATTTCATATTTTTTCTTTCATAGTTGGTAAGAGAGTTCCACATCGAATACCGAGGGGAAATGGAGCCGCAGTTCGAATTCATGCTGGTACCCAATATCACGTCGAACTTTGTGTTTCGAGACCGAAAGAAAGTGTAGAGCTGTGTAAATACTCGTCATCACTCACCGCAACCGACTTGAACGAGGGAAAACATTACCTACCATGAAATCACGGTCCATCATCGTGGATGATTTAAACATTAAGCATACACGTTTCTACTCAGCTGGTGTTACAAATGGCTTTATTCTATTATTATATCCCACCGATAAAAAATATGATTATTTGTGTGTCGCAAGTGTATTCTGTTAGGCTTTTAATCTATTGTTATTCGCAAATAATTCTTAAATATAATATATATATATAGTTTTTAATTTATATTATACTATTATGAAAGTGCAAGATATATTAATTTTCCCTTTATTCTACCTTCCATTCCACTTCAATCCCGAACGTCATGGTTTCCTTTTGTTTTCTTCTAGTGCATGTCCGTTCGGCAAGGAACCTGAAAAGAAATGAAAGGTTTTTGCATTTTTCCGAGATCAATCTTGCGATATCTTGATGGAACCGGCAATTCTACAAAAAGAGGTTGAACTTTAGAGAAAACACTCAAATAATGGGAGAACATTGTGATATGTGGAAATGACAGTGAACTGAACATAACTGAACTTTCACTGAGCTTTGAATGAACAAAAAATGAAAAGGCGGCTTTTCTCGGAGTGATTTGACTGGATATCTCCACATCGTGAGGAAAAGCCTTTAGATTAGTACCTAGCACAAAAATCTAGCGAAGCCGAGAGGGAAATGTCAAAACATTTATTTTATCTCTGAGATATAGAAAATACATCTTAAAAATTGCATCACTTTTCATTATTGGCAAAGTGTTTTCACCCCAGCGAGTGGGTTTACGTTATCGCATCTAGATATGATCTTCTAGTAACCAAAAAAAAAAAAAAAATCCGTCACAAAAAGATGTTTCGAGATAA